>JARGYF010000107.1:0-254483 GCA_029203975.1 Mycena vitilis
TCCAACTTTGTTGTATCTTTTGTGATTCCTGCATTCAAGCCGTCGAGTTTTGGTATCTTAGAAGTTCAAGTCGCAATCCCTGAGCAACCCGTTCACCGTATCACAGGATGTAGGAAGCCTTCGAAAACGGGTTCCATGGCCGCGATTGCCGCCAGTGTGCAGAGAAAGACAAGCCGATCCGGTGGAAGCTTCACCAGGAGATCCTTGTGCTCCTTGTTTGCCAATGGCCCCCAGATCAGGCCAAAAACCTGTTCCAAAGTCACGACCCGTCCGGGGAGTTCACGAGCGCATGCATAGGCAAATCTGGTTTGTACTGGCCCATACACGGTCAGAGCTGGGAGTGTACATGCAGGCACAGAAGATGGTGATGGAGCTGGTGGAAGTACCAGGGGGAGTGATACGGGAAGCCCAACAAGATGGTCGGCAGGGCACGGGCAGAGCGATGGAGCAGGCATCGCCAGCGAAGCGACGTCGTCGGGATGGATGGGATCGTCAGGATGAAGGGGCATGAGCCCGAGGAGATGTGCAGGCTGAGCCGATCGACCAGCCTCCAAGGGAAGTGTGGGGAGTGTAGGGACGGACATTGGCAGCGAATCCCGGAGGGCAAGGACAGCCACTCGGGGGGCGGAGATGACTGGCCGTTTGGCCAGGGATTTTGGGAATGGTCGGTGTTCGCGATGCTGTGATAGCAGGCGAAGATTGTGCCGACGTACAGTACGCCACGGGTGCGGAAACTCGCTGCAGAGAGCGGAAAAGTCTCGCGGAAGTGGTTGCGCGGCCACGTCAACTGGAAGAGCAGCGGCGAGAGGCTGTTGGTGGATATAGCCATGGGGGTTCAAGACGATGCCGTGCGGATGGCGAATACCACGGAACTGGTGCTGCCAGGCTTTCTCAATTGAGAGCGCGAGGACGGGGTAATTGACTGATGGACTGGGATTGCTTACGAGCGGTGGATGTGACTGTTCCTCCTCAGCTCGTAGTGCTGCCTCTGCTTTCCTTCTCTTTGTCCTCTCTCGTGCCCAAGGTTTCGGCATGTCACAATTGACATGTCACGGAAAAGTGGGCGATGTGCGGGAATGTGCGTTAAAAACGCGGTCGATGCGAGTGCCGTGCCGGGTAAAGCGAACGAGTCGATGGGTGGATGGGGGGTAGGTCGAAAGAGTCAGGGAAAAAAGCGGCGGGAAATCTGCTAGCGGCAGATGCGAGAAAAGTCGAGAGATGTCGCGAGATGTTGTTCTCGCGAGGAACAAGGCCTATCGGGGCCGGAAGAGCGGGGAAGAGCGAATCACACTCCAATCACCAAATGGAGAGAGCCTACGGCCTCTCAGGGGGGATGAACCAGCGGGGCTCGCAGCGGGAGGGTGGAAGCAGGAAGGAAAACCCAATGTGATTGCCGACTACAAGCTTCGGAACCTAACAACTACAAACTGGCTCTCACATCCCATGAGAGCCGCCAGGCACACCACACTGAGAGTCATAATCGCCAGTACGACAGGCGACGCGAGTGGCACCGGGGTAGTACAGCCTGAGGACACAACACTTCAAGGTCGTCGTCGAAAACGTTCTGGTCAAAAGCGGTCGATAGCCGAGATGCCGTCTGCGCACGACTGTGACCTTGAAAGCAAATGGCAAACAGTAATACATGACCAGAGTTACTTCGGGGATTTCTAGGCTGCCGGGCATGGTGAGAGCCAATCCCATCGCCGCCAAGAGGCACCCGTGCTTAAAATTTGCCACACAGGGTCGGAAAAGTGCAGTAAGACCCTCCAGACCCATCCTACCCTATTAGCCGAGCACAGCCACAGCCCAATGCGGTAGTTTACGGCAGAAACACGGTGGGAAAGTGTGAATTTACCTCCACAATTGGACTGGGATTTGCACTAGATTTGAGCCATTTGTGGTGCGAGGGCTCGGTTTTGGGTCTGTTGAAAGATATTCTCGGCAGGTAGTGTGATCCAGAAAACAAAGACCATTTTAAAAGCATTTTCAGGCTGGCCTGACCAAAGTCCAAAAAGTGCGTTAAGGGTCTCAGACCCCCTAGGGCCCTATGAGGCTGTGTCTCGGGTTCTTCCGGTGGGTGCCTCTTGATCGCCGCAGTATTGTTCACTAATCATGTGGCCAGCTCATCCCAGGTACTAGCCTCAGTGGATGGGATGAGTCCGACATTTTACAAGGTCCCTCTCACTGAAGCATTGGTACGATGTGTGGAAGCCACAATATCCTTCTCTCCCGAGACCGCATTGACGACGGCTTGAAGGCATGAAGCCATTGGATAATAGGAGAATCATACTGGAGTGCTACGAGGCGTTCAAAACATTCATTCCATAGAGTCAGTGATAATAAGTATTATTGCTGTGATTCAAAATCGACTGATCTTCGAAGAGCCTATGAAGGTTCAGATTCCTTTTCTGTAGTTGTGGCAAATCTTGACTATTATCCACACTGACAAGCATTGTTGCGGACCAAGAATCCCGGGCATTCCCGTCAATGTACCGCGTTCGAGGCTCGTTCAATTTTCGATCGCCAGCAGAATTCTCCTCCAGAGAATTTGGGAACTCGAAACACCGGCGCAACGGCGGCTGTGCACACCGGCGGCATGCTCGGCACCCAAATGCGGAGTGATCCGCGTGATGCCATTTAGTACCAAACAAAACACGTCGCGTCGCGTCTGTTGTCCTCACAGTTACATAGGGACAGCAATCCGGCACTTCACTGGCCTCTATCTCTCCATTCTTTCCTCTTTTCAAAAAAATATCGAGGCCACCTCATAAATACGAGGCCAACCTCATAAGACTTGGCCCAGCAAGCTGCAATTGATCGCCCGAATTGATGTTACTCTGGGCAGTTATCTCACAGGCCTTGAAGCCACTAGGAACGTACAATTAGAGGCACATCGTACTTGAATTGATCTCAATCCAACTCAAAGGTCCTACTTATCCCTGTAAGAGCCAAGTAGAAATAGGGGAGAACACACAAACTTTGTTAATGCACCGTAAATAGCATGGTCATTACTATCCCTCTCTAGTCCATGTCCATCATTACACCCACTGTAGGGGGGTAGCACAGTTTGTGCCGTGTCACGCGCATATAACAGTCATACTAGACTGCCTTGTGTGGTGCCGAAGCTCGGAGGACTATCGGCATCTTCCCGATCACTTGTCGATCTACACCGCCACTACACCGCCGGTGTACCGGTGTGCCGGTGTTTCGAGTTCCCGAATGGACTCTTCTCCTCTACTCTACAAACTCGATCACTGGCCCGAACTTCCCCACGTTTCCTCTGACATCTAGGTATCCGCCCTGGCACTGCAGCGCCCAGCCCTCTCCGGCTACTACGTCTGCTAGATAGTCCGACGGATCCGATGGTGAACCATCCTGTTCAAACGGGTAATTGGATAGTTTCTTGTCCTTCAAATCTCCCGCGAGATCTCCCACATAAGAATAAGATCCTAGGTTAGTCAGGAACTTGTTCTTCGTCCACACTCTGTATTTCATCCCTGGCTTTAGGTCCTCGAGTCTGACAGTGTGCGAGTCCGATAGCATGAATCTCAGAGGAAGTTCCACACGAGTGGAACCGGACGCCGGGATAGTGATGAACTTCATCCATTGGAATTCCAGGTCTCGTAGCAGGTCCTTGTTTCGGAAGTTTATTAGCTGAGGGTGCGCTAGCCCTGTGTTTTTCAAGACGAATTGGGGTCCTTCTGCGATGCTCAACAGGTGAATTCCGCCTAGCCAAAATGCCAGCACGTCCAGCGTGGACCTCCCAGTGCTTATCGTAAGCGGGGCATCGGGGTCCGGTGTGTAGAATATCGCCACATCGAAAATGAGACGGAAGGTAGGGTCGGGGCTCGAGATTGAGAGGGTAGGCGAAGATGTGATGAGAGTGACCTTCAGAATGATGTTCCCGGGGTCACGAACCTCGTTGTCGTTGAGGGGGTTATGATCTCCATGCTCAACAGGGTCGAGGTTACGGCCTCGGGGCCTGACACCTCCATGTTAGATAGGCAGTGTACAATGGCCTGGTGCCAGTGACACTCACTGCGTAGTGCGTGCCATACAGAATAAGTGAGGAGTGGGTACGTGTTGAGCCTTGTTTCTCGTAGAATACAATGGCGGACATCAGCAGTGCGCGGGGTTCATGGTCTGTGCCGGACGGAAAGACGAAAGCCGTGCACATCGTAGCGAAGTGAACGGCCTCGCGGCGATCAAAATGCATGCGCAGAGAGCGAATCTCCCTGTAACCTTGTTACACAGTCGCCGAACTGATACCTCACTTCACTGCCCTCAGATCTTCCATGTACATCACATGGACATCTTGTACAAGACTACCTATTCGCGACAGTTCAACGCTCGACTACGGCGGCGGCGCGACAACAATTTTTGTTGGATCCAGGTCGCATTTCCGGTAGAAGAAATACTCTTTTCGGCCATGAGTGCCTAAGAAAGGCGGTGCTGGGATGTCTGCTCACCGTTTGCAGCTGCCGCGTAGCTCTCGGCGTTTTCAGTGCTTCCGAGCCGCGGTTCCTTCCACACGGTGCCCCTTTGCACCAGGTATCGAACCCAATGCTTTTGAAACGCGACGGCCGCAAGGGGGGCATACTTTTGAGCTCCACCGCTATACGTCTTTTTTGAACCGCTATTCTCGTCGGTCGTCTCTAGGATATCTCTGGTTCCTCCCCTATCGGCTCCATTAGTAGACCTGTCTTGGCGCAGGGGCGAGAAAACACTGACTCCATCTGCTGGCGATTCGTGGCAGGATCGATTATTGGTTTATCATTGTCGTCGAACACTGGGTGGGCTTCAATCCCTGCCTCTTCAGCTATGAATGGCACATGCGTCAGCTCGTGTAGAATCGTGAAGCCAGCAGTCGCAAAATCGCCGGACGTGTATGGCTCCGGGATGCACCATCCATTCGCATCGAAGGTTTTGGAGGAAAGGGATTGCCGAGTTTCTCTGGTGTCCGTGAAAAAGCTCGGACAAAAATCGATTGTTGGAGGGTTGGTGACGACGACTTCAGTGACGGCCAATCTACAAAGTGTGGGCCATTACCCTATTCAACTACACAGTGAACGGACAAACGCACGCTTTTGCGCACTTCGGCCTGACCTCCACCGATGGACACCCCATAGCTATTTTCTGGTTTGGGGCTAGGATGGCACGGAGCATCTTTTGGACGACGGGGAAGTCTCTTTCTTGCTGTACTTTCAAACGCGCGTAGACAGTATCGGATACGAAGTATTTTCTAAACCTGAATGAAGTGCCGGTCGTGAATATGCGAGCCCCATATTATGATCTCGACCAACACTTACGCCACATCAGTCTCTTCCATCTCCTGTGCAGTCAGAGCTAGCGTTATCGCGTCTTGTACAGCTTGTTTCGCATGCGCCAACTGGGCTGGCTTGCAGGTTGCATCGAATTCGACATAATTGTTCAAGTACGTAGCCGGATCCACATTCACAGTCGACGGAGGAGGAGTCACCGGTGCCGGTGATAACGGCGAGGATGCGGAAGACGCCCGCTTAACGAGACCCCTTGGCGCGGCGGATGTGAAACGTGCGAGGGCAAGTCCGGTGAGGAATAATGTAGTGGGAATCATGAGCCTTGAAGGCGTGTTCGTGAAAACAGTCGGGCCAGCCGAGTTGCAGAGTAGATGGGACAACTCCAGGTTATACGAGAAAATGGAATGGAATAGCCGCATATATATAGTCCAAAAAGATAATGCGGTGTATATAGATGCCGTTTGATTCGAGTTGAAATCAACGAGAGGGTACGCCGGGCGAGATCAGTTGCGTTCCCGAACTAGAATGCAGAGCATAGACGGCGTTCAGTCGAGATGGGAGCAAAAAAAGATCGTATCTACGAGAGGGAAGGAATGGTCTTGAAAAAAAAATGCAGTGAGCACAGACGGCGTTCAAGATGACTTGAAAGCAACCCGAGAGCGTTACCTTTTTTTTCTTTTGGGCAATGCAGTGAACATAGAGGCCATCAGCCGACTTGAAGGCAACCATAGCCGGACCAGACAGAAAAAGTATACTTTCCGGGTGAGATAGACGGCATTCGGCTTCAACCGAGGTCCGAGGGGCATGCAGGACGGGGGAAGCTTGAGAGGCCGTTGACCGGGACAGTTTCTAGAGAAACGGTGGAAAAGATCCGTTACACGTCAGGAGGTGTTGAGCCCCGAGGATGCGGCTACACTAGTGAGGATGCGAGCTTAGTCCGAGTTGCCGTCGATCTGGAGCTCTTTCCAAGTTCCTCGACTGGAAAGCTTTAGAGTCGGATAGACACGGGAGCGAGCCCACTGAGAGTCATAGTCGCCAGTGCGACATGTGACGCGAGTGGCACCGGAGTCCAGCCTGAGGACACAGCACTTCTGGCGTGGACGAACGAAGGTCGTCGTCGAAAACGTTCTGGACCCTGGTCAAAAGCGGTCGATAGCCGAGATGCCGTCTGCGCACGACTGTGACCTTGAAAGCAGACAGTAATACACACCATGAGACCCTTGCAGATCGCCGCAAGCGCTGCTGGAATCTGGTCCTCAATTCGCTGAGAAAACATGTCGGACACGTTGGCTGTCTGAGAACAAATCAATGATTTGTTGGCCTCCAGGTCCGTGCCGACGCACCTCAAGCCGTACGGCCAACTGCAGTAGTTCCCTCAAGGCCACTCCAGCCCCAGCTCCGATAGAATTTCCGTTGACTGAGAAGCTTGTCACTGTCTTGAAATCGACGGCTTGTAGGGTGGCGCGGACATCCTCAGAGGAACCGAGGATGTGTCTGCGGTTGCTGAGACTAAATTTGGGCAAGGAAAACGGTAATTGCAGGCAAGAGGTGAGAGGTTGGGTGAGAGTCGTCGTCGCTTGCGCGCCCACCTGACCATGCAGCGACAAACAACGCGCTTAAGGATCACGTTTTAACCACGTGCCGCAACCCCTCTTTCACTCTCACCTTCATGGCTGACATCCACCGCTCTGCAAAATCGGGGAAACAGTGGACCCAAAATGAAATCGACGCATACAACATCCACCTTTCATCCCAGGACGCCACCGCCTTCTTTGGAACGACTCAACTCCCGGCCACTACGGTGGATTCTGAGATTCTCACTGTTCAAGATGCCGATGCAGCCGTTTCCGACACCGCCTGGGATCTCCTCAGTCTAGTGGGCTGCTGTCATGCGAAGGAATCAAGTGTTATCGATTTTGCGGTGGTTTTGCTGCACGCGGTGGGATACGTACATCGGCCGCGTACTATAACGCGCACTCGCCTTGACCTTCGCTTGGTCGTCTGTGGGGAGAACAAGGTCGCCAGATCGGATGTCTGTATCTTCGACAGGAGGACGGACGGCATTGTCCTCCTCGTCCAGGACAAATGTATTGGCGGTCCAATCTACGCTTACCCGCGACTAGTTGCGGCAGCAATCGCGACGTATCAAGCATATCAAACGACCAGAGTTACTTCGGGGCTTCCTAGGCTGCCGGGCATGGTGAGAGCCGATCCAATTGCCATAGTATTGTTCACTAATCATGCGGCCAGCTCATCCCAGGTATACGGATGGGACGAGTCCGACATTTTACAAGGTCCCCCTCACCGAAGAATTAGTACGATGTGTGGAGGACGGACAGTACCCCGAAACCCCTACAATCGTGGCCGTACATAATCCTTCTCTACCGAGACCGCATCGACGACGGCTTGAAGGCATGAAGCCATTGGATAATAGGATAATCATACTGGAGTGCTACGAGGCGTTCAAAACGTTCATTCCATATTAATAAAGTCTGTGATATACTGCCATCTGAAACCAACTGACTTGCGATTGCGTGAACGTAGTCCTTGACCTCAATTGACCGACAGTACATACCCGCAAGCATAGTTTTAGATCGAACGGAACAAATTTCGTGTGTTCATCCAAGGAGAATCCGTCCGTATGGCTACGCGGTGAGCACAGACAAATTATGCGTGCGCTCGCATAAAACTCTAATTACAACGGCAACTTCCTTGATGAATCGTCAGCGGATGGCTATTCTTCTACTCGACAAACTCGATCACTGGACCGAATTTCCCCACATTTCCCCTTATCCAGATCCCCCCAAATTGCTTCAGTGCCCATCCATCTGCAGCAACCACGTCTGCTGTATAGTCCGATGGATCCGCCGGAGAGCCGTCATGTTTGAATGGATAGCTGGATAGTTTTTTGTCCTGCAATTCTTTGGCTAAATCGCCCCAGTATGAGTAGCGTCCGATGGCAGATAACACATCCTGCTTCATCCACACCCTGTATCTCATCCCGGGTTTCAGGTCCTCGTGTTTGACCGTGTGTGTTTCCGATAGGATTTCTTCAAGGGGGAGTGGGAGCTCCAGGCGAGTCGAACCAGAGGCCGGAATCGTGATGAAGTTCATCCAATCGAACTCCGGATCTCGAAGCAGGTCCTTGTTTCGGAAATCCTGCCGCACATAGTGCGTTGTCCCAGTATGTGTCAAGAGGTATGGTGGCCCTTCTGTCATGCAGGATAGGCGAAGTCCGCCTAGCCAATACACTAGGGTGCTGTCCAGGGTGGATCGCCCAGTACTAACCGTGAGCGCGGAATTCGGCTGTGGCGAGTGGAATATCTCCATATCGAAAAGGAGCCGGAACGTGGGGTCGGGATTCGAGAGAGAAAGAGTAGGTGAGGACGTGGTGAGGGTGACTTTCAGAATCACATTCTCGGGGTCCGGAATATCGTTGTCATCTAAAGGGTTAACCTCCCCGTGCTCCACGGCACGGTATCTTCGGGGCCTAGTGTTTCAGTCAACGGAAGAAGCGAAGATTTGTATGTACCCCAATACCGACACTCACTGTCGGCAGCGCACCATGAATCGTAAAGCAAGGTGGGTGCGTATTTGGCGTTGCTTATGATACCGCGACGAAACTATTAGTAGACCGTAGTAGCAACAGGACTACAGACACGGATCGGGATCGCTCGGCGACGAGTTTATAAAGCAGTGAACAGCGGACTCTCTCAGGAGTCAGATCTCAGCAGTCACCTGTATCCACGCGACTATGACGGTGTTTATTGGACAAAAATACGATGCACATCAACTTTCATCCATTTTCATCCAAATTGTCGATGAAAGTGGATGTATATGGATGCATATGGATGTGAATCGATGCAAATGGATGATTTCGAGTGAAATTCAATGCATAACGTAGTGAAATTCAATGCAAGTTCGACACACGCAAAGCCCAGTCATCTGCATTGCATTTCACCAATGGCCGAGGTATATCAAGCCAGGATGAAAAGCGATGCATTTCCCTGAGTTGCATCCAATTTCACCGGACACTTTGATGCCGATCAATGCAACCTGATGCAGTCTTCCGCAACTGCATTCAAATGCATTGATCTGATTTAAATTTGGCGCAATAACAGTCCATATCAGGGCACTGATATGATTCCCCCTGCCTATTCAGTTCTTCATAACCTCCTTGTCCAGCAACCTCATTCCTGGCTCAGCTCTTTGTAACCCCGCGCCGGGAAACCTCCTCCACATCGATTCTTACCCCCAGCCAAGATATACCGCTCAAATTCATAAGAGATTTGTTACAGGATGTTTCCTACTAGTACACGCACACCAACAAGGACTCAACCCTTGAGCTCGGCGGCCTTGTCCCCCGCCACCCTCATCAGCTTACAAAGGCTGTTCTCTGTCATGATAGCGTCAAACACTATATGCAGTTTTTGCGCTGCACTGAGTTTGTTGTCCAGGAAGCCGTGCATGCAGCTTTGATCTTGTCGGCATTCCTCATTTTGAACACTCTCCCGTTTCCGTGCGGCCTCTCACAAACCAGCCCCAGCAGCTCCAGTCCATGCACACCACCTTTGTTGATACTCCGGATGATCTCCCCAACCTCCGTTGCTGTTGGCGGTTGAACCATACCATTGTAGGAGAAGTCTGCAGCCAAAAGAAAGCCAGCAAGGCTGCCAATCTCACGGAATCGGGAGGGACTGGTGGACTTCAGGAAGTCATAGCAGGTGTGGAAGGCATAATTTCCGTTAGCGGTCGCCGGTGTCGGCTGTCCAGTTGGGGCAACCCTTCTGTGGTTATCACTACCTTCGTGTGCTGGCACCATGAAGTAGGTGCTTCGCAGCCGGCGCGAGCTGGGAGGGGGATGGACATGGCGGAAGGAACGACAAGAAAGGATAAGTCGAGAAAAGATGGCGACTCACCTGATCTCCTATGCAGGAACAGCCACAAGGACTGAATAAGCAAATAGGGATTGTTGCCCAAAAGAAGTGCATTGCATTGATCACCGCCTTTGCATCAAAGAAGTGAGTTCCACCGATCAATGCAAATCAATGCAGAGCCATGTATGTGCAGTTGTTAGTACACCGAGTGAGAACGATGCAATGCAATGCAAATCATTGATGCAATGCAAATAAACAGGTCCTGCACCCAATTGCACTGAAAATCATCAACTTTCATCCATATGCATCCAATTTCATCCACAATTTGGATGAAAATGGATGAAAATGTCCTTCATCGTATTTTTGTCCGATAAACACCGTCATACGCGACCGCTCAACATACGAGGTACCAGCTCTGTTTGAAGTTCGGCACCGTCTGTTGGCCGTCTGTTTATAATAGGAGACTGAGGCATCTATGTCCCACCGGTATTCGAGAGGCATGTTACTTACTTACTCGGGTTTTGGTTACCAGGTATGATTCAGTCTTCGATCCCAAAGCGCAAACGCTGAGGCTCTGCCATTGATATGCCATATATTGTGTACTGTCAGTGTACAAGAAAACAGCGTTCATTGGCGACAGCTTGATGAGCGCCATATCATGACGGTGGGGCGACTTTGATTGTACTTGGGGTATAGCTGCACTTCTTGGCGAAGAAGTACTCTGTGATCTGTTATCAGTGTTCTTCCGATAGACACTGTGCGAATTGTTGCTTACCATTCGCGGCTGCGGCGTAACTTTCAGCATTATTGGTGCTTCCCACAGGTGGTTCCTTCAGCTTGCCCGCCCTCCCACCTTTTTGACTGAGGAACGCAATCCAACGTTTTTGGAGAGTGATCGCAGCAAGGGGCGCATACTCACGGTCTCCCCCACTGTAAGCGAGCTTAATTGTTGCTGGGTTCGTGTCATTCTCATCATCCATGTCAATGATATCCTCCGTGCCTCCTCTGTTGGCCTCGTCAGGCCGGCCGAGGTAAAAGACAAGGAAAAACACACTAACTCCATCACCTTTTCGCCTGTCTCGGCGTTCGTGACTTCGGAAGCTTCGATGCCCACCTCTTTGGCAATGGGACATGCGTGAACTCGTGCACAAGGGTGTAGCCACCAGTCGAAAAGTCGCCTGAGTTATGCCATCGTCCTCCTGGGCACCATCCGGTCGGAGTGAAGGGGCGATCTTTGAGAGCCGGAATGGTTTCTTCACTTTTGAAGAAGTTGGGACAGAATTCAATTGCTGGAGCTTTGGTGATGTCCACTTGGGTGAGGGCCAGCCTACAAGATACGACGAAGTCAGCTTCATCTGAATCCGTCTACATATATCAAACCCTCATACCCTTTTGCGCATTTCTTGGGTTGGGCGTCCAAAGTAGGACAACTGAAGGCTATCTTCTGTGTCGCAGTCAGGATGGCGTGGTACATTTTTTTCACCACTGGGAAATCCCTCTCTTCCGGGTCGTTAGGGTCTTCGTCCACGATGACGAGACTACTGGGTAAGAAGTATCTATTGAACCTGCATTGGAATGAGATATCGAGCCCGTCATATCTTAATTTGTATCTTGCTTACGCTGCGTCAGTCGCCTGCATTGATTGTGCCACCAGAGTTATGGTTATTGCGTCTTCCACGGCTTGTTGCACATGAGCCTTTTGAGTTGCAGAGCACGACGAATCGAACACAACATTATTTTTGAACCACGTAGCCGGATCCACCTTCACAATCGGAGGAGTATCCACAGTAGGCGGAGGAGTATCGGGTGCCGGGGATAACGGCGAGGAAGCGGAAGATGCTCGCATGAGGAAGCCCCCTGGCGCGGCGGTTGCCAAACGCGCGAGTGCAAGTCCGGCGAGCAAGGATGTAGCAAGAACCATGAGCGTTGAAGGTGTGTTCGTGAAGACAGTCGGGCCAGCCGACTTGAAGGATAGGTTGGACAACACCAGGTTATAGAGGAAGATGGCATGGAGCCGCCGCTTATATATGTGCCAAAGAGATAATGCAGTGTGTATAGATTGTGTTTGAATCAAGTTAGAATTAACAAAAGCGCATGTCGGACAAAGACAGCTGTGCTCCCAGGCAAGAATGCAGTGAGTTAGACGGCGTTGACTCGAGTTGGAAGCAAAGGAGACCATATCGACGAGACAAAAGGCAAGGTTCTGAACCAAGAATGCGATGAGCCCAGACGGCGTTCAGGTCGATTTGAAAGCGACCGGGGAGCGTTCCCGATGTAGGAATTCCGTCTTTTCGGCTATGCGGTGAACGTAGATACTGAGCCAAGCTGGAAGGGACCCGAGGGCAGTCAGACGAGGAAACCAGTGAGTTAGACGGCGTTTAACTAGAGTTGAAAGCAACCGAGGCCGGAGAGGTATGCGATGCGAAGGAAACCCGAGAGGGCGTTGAGCAGTGAACAACGGGATAGAACGGGGTACACAGTCTCCAGAGAAACGACAGAAAAGATCCGTTAACCCGTCAAGAAGTGTCATACCAACTATACATAGATTGAAGGTACAAACGCAGAGAGCCGTCGAGTCGTAAGAGAAACGGTTACACCAGCGCAAATGCGGCTGACTAGCTCGATCCACCGACTTTCCCGCTCAAGGTCGGCTTGATCACCGTGCGGGTCAAGTGCTGGCAGTGGAAAACTTGCAGGCGAGGGAAGCCCGCTCAGAGCCACGGTAGCCATGAGCAGCTATAGCATCCTGAGTCAGCCACAGGACAGACAGAGGTAAGTATGGTTCCTCCCCGGAAGACGTTCCGGACAAAAGCGGTAGGCCGAGATGCCGTCTACGCAGGGTTTTGAGCTTGGAAACAAACAGCAATACATACTCCTCGAATTCACCGTTCACAATTCTCAGAAACCCGGGGGCACACTGAAAAATTACAGAACAACAGATGATTCCATTCCGTTCCCTTTCGCGGGAAAATAAGGAAATAATGGGGAAAGTAAAGACCAGAACATGATTCGAGACGAGACGGGACGTATGTAACTATGCTTTTCGAGGATGGATGGAGTATTCAGAGAGTAAAAGTGGATTCGATCGAGAGGCAGGGCATTCCGAGGGGGAATAGTAGTAATAGCTAGCTGTGCGCGAAAACCAAAGGGTGTAACTTTGTGAGAAAGGGAAGAGAGTAGTAGAGAGCTGGCAAAACAGGATGGATAGACTGTGCGTAGACTGTGCAGAGGTAGCGAGGATAGATAGTTCGGACGAAAGGAAAAGGAATGGAACGAAGGAGAGTGCATGGGGCGAAAGGTTATGAAGGGAGATACGTTAATCGTAAGAGTGGATCGATTGGTTTGGGGTTTGACTTGATTTCGATGATAGCGAGACTTGGATTGGAGAGAAAGAAAAAGGGAAGATGATGGAGTGGTGGTTGGGGTCGAGAATGATTTGAGAGAGGATCGAGAAATAGTGGGCGCCGATGTATGCTGCAATAAGGAGGATATTACGATATTCCGTGCGTTTTCGTTTGTTCGTTCATAGCCTCGATGCAATCGAATTCGTTCGTTGGTGCAGTCGGAGGAGGAGGAGGAGGAGGGGGAGGAGGGGGTCGCGCGCCGGGTGGGGAGGAGGGGAGAGGTTTGCTCGCGGCGAAGGGATGACAAGGCGACGGCGACAAGAGAGCGGGGAACGACCAGACAATAAGACCAGAGCCTTCCATCCATCCGCCATGCAGCAAAAACACAACAAGCAGCAAAGCACATGCGCGCGCCGTTCACGGGGACGGCGTCCGCCCCATCGTCATCCGAAACTGCACGCTCCCTCCGCTGCTCGTGCTCTCCTCGCTGACGCTCTCCGTCAGCGCCGGGCTCTTCAGGCTCCACTGGCGCTCCCCAAGCCCAAACTCGCGCTCGCGCTCGCGGTCCAAATCCAGACTCGCCAGCGTCCCGTTCAGATCGTGCATCGCGTCAAACTCCTCCCCGCTCAGACCGACGCCGCGCGCCGACCCCGAGTTCGGGCGCGAGATGGGCTGCGTCTGCGGGTGGCTCTGGTAGCGATTGATCTGGAACGACGGCGGGCTCCCCGCGAATCCGCCCCCGCCATACCCGCCGCGCGTCGGGCTGCCCGACCCCGACATCTTCCGGTGCGCGCCGCCGTTCACGGGCGTGAGCGCG
The DNA here is from genome assembly GCA_029203975.1 of Mycena vitilis. NCBI lineage: Eukaryota > Fungi > Basidiomycota > Agaricomycetes > Agaricales > Mycenaceae > Mycena > Mycena vitilis. Next base: position 14,318 of record JARGYF010000107.1, read on the forward strand.
GGCTGCACGGGGAAGAAGCCCGGCGCGAACGACTTGCTCGGGTGCGGCAGACCCGCCGTGAGGCCGTACGGCGTCGAGGACGCGTACGAGTCGCGTCGCTTCCCGAGGAGCTCCGCCGCCGCGTACAGCCCGCCCATCTGCGGCTGCTGCTGCTGCTGCTGCTGGGGCTGGTGGCCGTTCGGGTCGGGCGAGAACGGGGAGAAGGACGAGCCCGCGCTGGTGCTGCTCCCAGTGGGCGCAGGAACCTCGTACGCGCGCGGCGTATAGCCAAACGGCCCGTCGTCGTGCCGCACCTTGAGGCTGTCGTCGGTGAACTGCGGCTGCGGTGCGTGCGCGTTCGCATTGGCGTTGTTGTTGTTGTAGGCTTCCGCGAGGTTGCCGTTGCTGGGCGAGGTCGACTGGAAGCCATTGCGGTACGCCTCCGCGCCGTTGTTACTCCCGCTGTTGCTGTTACTGCTCGAGCCCGGCGCAGGCCCGTAGCTCCCGCCGTTCTGGGTGGCGTTGCTGGGGCTCGTCGCAGACGGCGCGTAGCCACCGCCGTTGGCGACGTTCGGCGGCGCGGCGTACGGGTTGGGCGCAGGGAACGGGCCATACCCCATCCCAAACTTCTGCAGCAGCGCGATCGCCTGCTCCTGCGTCATGCCCTGCAGCATCGCGGGCGTGATGCCGCCGGGCGCGTTCGCATTGGTGTTCGCATCGGCAGCGGGAGCCGCGGACTGGACGATGGGGGCGGGGCCAGCGACGGATTGGGCCTGGGGCTGCGGAGCGGCGGCGGCGGCGGCTTGGAGCGCAGCTGCTTGGGCGGCTTGTGCGGCGGCCTGAGCGGCTTTGTCTGTGTGGACGATGAGTCGAGGTCAAAGAAAGACAGCGGAACGAGACTCACACTGACTCCTCCCCCAGCTCAAGCGGATCCTACTCCCGCCGACAGGGAACCCTTGCATCTTCTCGATCGCCCGCTCCGCGTCCGCCTTCTTCACGAACTGCACGAAGCCGCAGTGCTTCCCCACGGGCACCTTGACCTGCGAAGCAAAAACGACACGAATCAGTATTCGTTTCAGGCGAAAAAGAAGGGGGCGGGGAAAGGAAGAAACGCACATAATGAATCTCCCCAAACGGCACAAAAAACGTCCGCAGCGTCTCCTCCCCCACAAGCGGACTCAGCCCCCCAACGAACACCGTCGTATTATACGGGTCCGTGCTCGTCAGCTGCTCCCCATTCGGGCCGATCAGGTTCCCCAGGATCGCCCGCGCCTGCGCGTGGTGCCGCCACTCCGCCGCCGTCGGGTCCTGCTGCCCCTGGCCCTGCGGCTGCTGCTGCATCGGTTGGCCAGGGAGCCCGGGCTGCGCTTGCTGCGGCGAAACACCATACTGCGCGTAGTACTCCTGCCCGCCGCTCGCGCTCGGACCGAATCCGTCCTGCGTGCTGGGGTAGAACGGCACCGCAATGGGCGCGGACACGCTCGGCGCCTGGTGGTGCTGGGGCTGTTGCTGGTGTTGTTGCGGGTGTTGCTGCTGCTGCTCGCCAGACGCAGAGACGGACACAGACGTGGGGAGCTGGGCGGCGGCGCTGACGCTGGAGTAGCTCGGGGCGGACGCGGAGGCGGGGAGCGAGTCGGAGGGCGGGGGCTTGAATTTGGCCGTCGCGGGGGAGATGCGCACTGGCAGCGTAACGTCAGCTTCAAAGCGCTAAAGGCGTGAAGGAATGCTACGCACTAGGCCGCGAGAGGCAGTAGAGCCCGTGCATCTCGATGAGCGCGCGCTGCTGGTCCGCCTCGTCGGTGAATCTGCGCCAAGCACGAAACGATTAGCATGTTTATCGTAATCGCCGAGACAGAAGAAACAGAGCGGGCGGATTTCGTGCCCGCATGCATGCAGAGTAAAATCATGCTCGTCCGCATATTGAGGCGCGGCAGAGGGAGAGGGTTCCCTAACCCTCCAGCAGGGAAGAGAGAGAAAGAAGAGAAAACCCACCTAACGAACCCATACCCGCGACTCACCCCCGTCACCGGATCAAGCATGATCTTCGCGCTCTTGCAGCTCGCAAACGGCCGGATGAACTTGGGCGCGCGGTCGTTGCGCAGGCCGAGGACGGGGTTGCGGAAGACCTGGGGCAGGTGTCAGCGAGCGAGCACGACGGCTAGGTAAACATGATAGGTAGGACGAGGTAAGGGAGCGTGAAGGGTGAGGGGGAGCAGGTGCGAAAGGTGGGTGTTAGCGTGCGCGAAGGAAAAGCGAGCCCGAGCCCGAATGTCGAGCGCGAACGGGCGCGTGAACGAGCGCGAAGCGAAACCCGGAACCGCGAGCTCTCGAACGTCCCCCCCCCCCAAAAAAAAAAACCCGCACCCAAAAAAACAAAAAAAAAAAAAAGAAAGAAGAAAAACCACTCACAGCAACCAAATCGCTATTCGACGTCTCCGGCGCCAAGTCCCCCACGAAGATGCTGTACTCCTTCGGGTACTGCGGCGGGCCTTGGCTTCCCGCTCCCCCAGCTCCTCCTACGCCTGCTCCCGCTCCACCGTTCATTGCTACGCCCACTCCGCCTAGCGCGCCTTGCATCCCTCCTCCTACGCCTCCGTTGACGCCGGCACCGTTCACCCCACCGACACCGACGCCAAACATCCCCATCCCCGCGACCGCCATATTCACCGGCGGCACACCAAACGGCATCCCAGGGAACCCCTGCGTGACCGGTGAAAGGGGCGACGTGGGCGAGACGACGCCGCCGCCGGTGCCGCTCGAGGAGGCGGGGTTCGAGGAGGAGGAGGGGTAGCCGTTTGCGTTGGCGTTGGCGTTGGTGTTGACGCCGTTGAAGGGGGTGCCGTTTGCGTTGGCGTGCGTGGCGTTGGAGTCCGTGGGCGCGCCGTTGAAGGGGCCGTTGTGCGAGCCGTTGAACGGCCCATTCGCATTCACATTCGCGCCGTTGCCATTCGCGCCGTTCGCGTTCACATGCGCGTTCGTATGCGAGGAGGAAGAAAACGCCGGCGCCCAGTTGAGCACGAACGCGCGCGCCGAGTTGGGCATCGTCATCGGGGGGCCGGTGCCGGAGGCGTTGACCTGCGTGCCAAAAGGTCGTCGTTAGCGATGAAGGAAGAAGAGGGAGAAAGAGGAGAGGGAGGGGGAGGGGGAGGAGGGAGGAGGGAGGAGGGAGGAGGGAGGAGGGAGGGAGGGGAGAAGGGGAGGAGAGCAGGAAGGAAAAAATGCGCAGGCAAAGAAAGAACGCTAAGTAGCCGCACGTATGCGCAAAAATGGAGGCGGGAACAAAAGCGTGTACACGCCGAAACAAGAAGGACACGGGAAGGGCATATCCAAAAGCACGATATATGCGCGCAGAAAGAGGCGAAGCGGGATGGAAGGATAAGGAGGTGGATGTATGCGTATATATGCGCGCGGAAAGAGTACGAAAGGTGGATGTGTGGGTGGATATATGCGCGTCTTCACACAAAAGAAAGAGCGGGAAGGAAGCGTAAGGCGAAAAAGATGGATATATACCCAAAAAAACGAGGGGAGGATGGAGGATGGGGGAGTCGAAAGGAAGGTGCGTAAGGGTGCGTAAGGCAAAAAGGTGACATATGCGCGCCCACGGACGAAAGAAAGAGCGCAGAGGTGGATATCTGCGCCCAAAACGACGAAGGGAGGATGCGTGTCGAATGAAGGAGGCGAAAGAGTAGAATATATGCGCCCAAAAGACGCTCGAAAAACACCGCAGGTGCACGCATGCCCTCACCCGCAATAGAAAAAAACCGAGACAAAACCGCAATAAAAAAAGAAGTAGAAGAAAAAACACCCACCTGCGCCAACGCCCCCGCCGCCGCCGCCGCGCTCCCGAACGTGAGCACCGCGTACCCCGCGTTGTTCGGTGCGGGGCCGCCCCCTTCGCTTCTTCCTCCGTGTGCTCCTTCGCTTCTTCCTTCGTTTCTCCCTCCTTGTGCGCCTGCTCCTTGCGCTCCTTGTGCTCCTGCTCCTTGCGCTCCTTGGCCTCCTTGTCCGCCTCCTTGGCCTCCTTGCGCTCCTTGGCCTCCTTGTCCGCCTCCTTGGCCTCCCTGCGCGCCCCCGTTGCCCCCGTTGCCGCCGTTGAAAGCAGCACCGTTGGCGCCCGTGGTGGAGGACGAGCCGGCGAGCGGCACCCTCACCCCCGCCTCCCAGCGCAGCAGCGCACACACCTGCCGCACGTACTCCGCGTCCATCCACGGCTCGAGGGCGCTCCAGAGGAGCGTCTGCGGCGGGGCGAGGGCGCTGCCGTTCATGGTGTTGTTGGCGTTCGGGTGCGTGGTGTTGGCGTGCGTGTTGGCGTTCGGGTGCGTGGTGTTGCTCCCGATACCGTTTGCGTGCGAGGAAGAGGGGGCGTGCGAAGAGCCGAGGTGCGAAGAGGAGTGGGAGGAGGCGGGGTACGAAGAGGAGTGCGAGGAAGAAGCAGGGGCGGGGTGCATATTGTGCGCTGGCGGGGAGGTAGCTGGGTAGGAAGAAGAAGACGGCGCAGGCGCGGGACTCTGCGAATGCTGCCCTCCCTGCTGCAGCGAATTCGGCGAGCCGCGATACTGCACCGGGCTCGTGCTCGTGCTCGTCGTACCCGGGATCGTGCCGGTGCTAGTCGTTGTCGTGATGGCGGTGGAAGAAGAAGGGGGAGCAGGGGGCGGGGGCGGGGGCGAGAAGTACCGCGTGGCGTTGGCGTTGTTCTGCCCCTGCCCGTTCTGCCCTTGACCGACGTTGGGTGCGCCGTGCTCCCACTCGCGGTACTGCTGCTGGGGGTACCCCTGCGCCGGCGCGTAGTACGCGGCTTGCTGCTGCTGGTGGTGCTGGTGGTGCTGGGAGGCCGGGGCGTGCGGAAGCTGATGCGAGTGGGGGAACTGGTGTGGATGCTGCTGCTGGTGCGGGTGCTGCGCGCCCTTGAACGCGTATGCATAGTCCGCCATCGTCGTCGTCTTCTTCGTCTTCCGCTACGTGAGGATCGTGCGTGTGCCGCGAGCTCCTATCTTCCTAGGTGGTACGGCTCCGCGTCGCGTTCGCGTCCGGTCGTCGAGTCGTCGAGTCGTGGGGGAAGTCGTATGTCGCGGAAGTCGAGAGAAAGGGAAGAAGGCGAGGACAAACAAGATGGAGACGGAGACGGGACAGCGAGAGACGAGTATCGGACGACAGAGGATTGGACACAGGACAGCGACAGGGGATTCAATCGAGGCTATTGGAAAAGGACGAGGAAATGGGGATCAATCGAGGGGCTCGAATCAAGATATTCCAATCCTGCGCTGGCTATGCCAATCGGAAGGGCTCGTGCGAGGATGGGCGGGCGGGCGGGTGAGGGAAGAGGGAGGAGGAAGGAGGAAGAGGATGAAGGAAGAGGAAGAGGCGGGAGTGGCCGAATCCGCTTGTTTTCTGAATAGCAAGCCGAGTCACGCTTCCGGCCGCGGCGATCTCCCCAGCCAAACAACCTGCGCGATGCTGAGCCTAACTGCACAGCGCAAATCCAACGCTGATGTACAGCAGCTCTGTCCCCCTTGGCTTATCTCGACAACTGCTGTGGGCGTCTCCGTGCGCGCGAAAGATGAATTCGAAATCGCCACGTCCGACGTCGGGCGCGGTCCGACAAGTTGCGCCTCCTCTCCTCTCCGCGGTCCGTTATCCGTTCTTGCTCTCCCAAAAACTCTTCACCCCAAATCCTCTCGACGCTTTGGTCCTGCCCCCGCGAATGGAGGTAAAACTCCCGCTTGCTGGACCCATACGCCATACGCCTCCCAGTGCCACCTGCCACGCCATCCAAAGCGTCGTCCTTTCCACCATTGTCCTGTCATCCGAATTCGTGGTTGGGGAGCGCTTTGGAGTGGGTCCAGTCATTGTCCCGCTTGCTGTGATTGCGCTTTGCCACGAAATGCATTGTCCGCCCAATGGAGTCAACCGGCACGGAAGTCGACGGGCGATCGATGCGATGTATGATTGTGGTGTATGATTGTGTGGTGATCGGTCCCTGGCCGCATTCGAATACATTGCAGATTCGAGATGGATGGGTTCGGAGCTGTGGAGATTCGAGAATGGAGGGTGCAAATGGGGAGTTACTGCAATGGGCGGGCGCGAATCCGACACGGGATGTGCGTGCGGTGTAAGATTGGGTCCGTGCACGATGCTGTTGGGTCCGTGCACGATGCTGTTGGGTTCACGAGCTGAGTCGGCGTCGGAGTCGAAAGATGAAACCCGGGTTAGGAGGAGTAACAAGCCCGTGAGGTGAGTCAACCCCGCTGTACTGTATTGCAGCCCAAAAGCTAAAATCACCCCCACCGCCGGAAGTCGATCCATCTTCAAGTATATCCAGGCCCAGGCGAAAAATTAGGATCCAGAAACGGAGCGCACGGTGAGTCAACCCAGTCCTGGTACCGCAAACAGCAAAACGCAGGTCTGAAGCATGCAGGCAAGACAGCAAGCTTGAACGAAACCTGAAACTTGACGCTTGAAGCCGATCTACGACGCCGGTACGCAATCCCGAACCAACAATGCAGAGCCTTCCCGGTTCCCATCGGCGAGTCGAGGAACACAGACCCCGGACTCGCAAGGCGCCAAATGACAGGCCGGCGCCTTGGACTACCCTGCCTTTGAGCGCTGGCGATATGAACCTCGAACCCCCCGACACGCACTGGATAGCCGATAGCCGCCCTTCCCAGCCTACAGGACCTCAGCGCCAATGCAATGCGACGCAAGGCACAGATGCAGCTTACCTTTGCAAAAACGGTCATCCCGCGCGGCGACGAATCTTGACGCTCGGAAGGACCGGGGAAACTCGCAGCTCGACGCTCGACACTCAAAGAAGGATTAAAATCGAAAGAAGCGCCGGTGCCGATCCGCCACCGTCGCAGAAGCTTTTGCCTTTGCTTTTGCCTTTGCCTTTCCCTTTGCTCCTGCTCTCCCTAATCCCCGATGGCTCGAACGCTTGCCGAGCAAAAACCGCTTCGTGCCGTCCATAAAAAGCGTGCTGTGCTATCCTCGAGGTGTTGGATCGTAACTCCCCAAGTCGAAATGGATCCCGGACGCGATGAACAAGTTTGAAGTCGCAACGCGCATGCTCGCGGCTTGGCTATGCACAGCGAGCCTGGAATACGCGCGAATTTGCCACGGCGCCCTCCCACGTCGGATCCTTCGTCCGTGCCCCACCGTGCATCCTGTTGCCGGCCCCGTAGGGTGGGGCGCTTGTATTTTTCAGATCAGCGTTCATAGCCGTGCGAGCTGTGAAACGGGCGCCAATATCCAGAGTTCCGTACCCGGGCGCCAGACGCTGGGCTAGACGCTGGAGGCACATGAGATGGACGGTCGGCTGGAGCTGGAGCTGTATGATTCATCCATTCGGATGGGTAACTCGATACAGAGTGATAGGCTGTCGAGCGCCCGTGAGGCGCTCGTCGGATACGTTTAGATTCTCGACAACTCTTCATGATTCGGGGGCAGGAGAATACGAGCGCTGGTGTCGACGATGGGTACCGGGTAGCAGGGGGCTTGTGACAAAACTCTGTTTTTGAGACGTGGGGTTCTTATGCCGAACTCTAGTCTCTTCGTGCGCAGGACCGGCGCCTGCAAAAACGGTGGCTAGCTGAAGGAAGCGTCAACGCACTCGGAATATCGGCCCATCCACGCACACCTGCTGTGAATAATGGCAGCGTTTGTCCATCGCCCCGCTTGTTCGCCTACGCTTCTGCGACTCAAATCTTCCTGCCGTCTCTCGCGCACCAACCACTGCAATTCGTCGCGCTACCGGTGCCTTCGTTGGTAAGCTGCCACTTGCGCTCGGTTTATGCATCCCAAGTCCATGTCGGTGGCTTCCATAGCGAGGTCGTGGAGACCCTCCGTGATCTGTACGTGTGCAGTTTGCGGGAGACGCCGCACGCGCGCGCAAACAAGTGTAGGTCCGTGTGGGTCCGGAAGTGGCGGTGCTTGTCTTGTCTTCTCGTTCTTTCTTTCTTTCTTTCTTTCTTGCTTTCTTCTCGTTCTTCGTTCGTCTGGGGCGATGTGTTGCTTGTGGGCGGGGAAGGTCAACGTGAAATTGCGTCAGCTGGGTACTCCGCCAGGACTCGGCGCGAAACAAAGACGGAAACTCAGAATTCCGCGTCCTGATTTCTCGCTACTAGCAACTTTGGGCGACTCATCCGTCCCACACCTTGGTCAAACTTATGCTAATCTCGAAAGCCCTTTTCAATTTGAATATCCATTGAACTGCGGTCTCTTATCAATGCCTTCCACAATATTCAGGATCTCGCCTCTAAATCGGCCTCATCTTTTCGCGGCTCTGAACAAGGCTCTGAATCTATCAGCAGGCAGACAGTGCATCCCCAAATTCTCGCTCCTTTTCTTGCCATGTGAACAGTGAGTGTTATCAAGACTCTTGAAAACAGTGCCCCTGGCGTTGTCGCAGAAAGAAAGGAAATAAATTTAAAGACGATCTAATTGTGAGTTCCCGCTGCCACTTCAATAATCACAGCTGAACAGTCGTATTCATCCTCTTTTAGTCGCTCCCCTTCTACGGCTTGCGTTGATTTATCCTCGCCCGAAAATCCATCCGTACTTTTGGATCCATGACAACTCATACCAATCACTGCTCTAGTAGTAGTTCGTTCTTTTGCCAGCATTGATTTTGTCTACTTACTAGCGGGAACCCGTGCTACGCTACGGAGAGAGCCCAAATTTATTGAATGGCTGCACCCAGGAATTCCGTGTTAATGATGGACACTCGTCACCAACCTCCGGTTGGTTCCTCGTGTCCCTGCTTGCAGTTGCATACCAGGAATCACATCTGCCTTCCCGTTCCATGCCATTTCATGCTGCTATCCATTGGTATTGAGTCCCCCATCCCCAAGAACCCGTGGATGGAATTCTTGGATGACTGCACGTAGACATACTCAGTTACTTATTGACGGACCCTTGTCGCCAACCTCTGGTTGGGTCCCCTAAGTGCATATTCAGTGTCATTTCTTTTTGTTCCCTGGGCATCTGCCAGCTCTTTGCTCGTGAGTTTGAATCAAGCTTGGATGCTCTTGAATGAGACCGTTGGAGCTCGGTTGGAGCTCGGACTTGTTTTGCACCGTGTGCACGTTCTCATCCCGGAAATTTGCCAAAAAAAAACTCACCTGCTTTCCTACTTCATCCCGCTATCTTCCCTTGCTCCATTGCCGAGAGCTTGTAGGCTGGGATGTACAAAATGTTTAATGATGACTCGAGAGCAGCGGGGCGCCTGACCGAAGAATGCCGAATAAGCCCGATGTTTGTCCTCGCGTGCCCATAGCATGCCTACAAACCTGATTGGCTGAGGAGGCATTCCCGTGACCTTTGTCATTTGTATAAGTAGATCTCCGAGTTAACCACTAGCAGACAACTTCACCTCAAGAAATATCAATCAATTCCAACTTGGTCCTCACCCATCCCGGTGCCATTGAATCGATTGAATTTGATCGAAAACCCAACGGCCATCGGTTCCGCTGCGCAATACAGTACTTAACCGGGAAGCGAAACGTCATCGGGAAGCGAAATGGCCGTTATTCAACCACTCGCACCTGACCGATGATCCCAATTTTGTGTGTGGTGGATGCAGCCTATCTGAACTCCCCATAAGCGAAAGGAATTGCGAAAGAAGCTACTTTGGCGGGCGCGGGGAGGAGTTCTATTTGGGGCCTTATTTGGCCGATTGATGCGATAAATGGGCAACAGGTTTTTCTACATATCCAAGCTCTTTCCTGCGAGAAAAAGAAACTGGAGAGGCTAATGGGTCAGAGTATGTACACTGCATGCTCAAAGACCCGTTGTATTGCACAAAATTCCCGAGTTCAAGCAGTTTCAAACCATTTCGCTTCCTAGTTGTTTGGTCAGATTTTGGTCGTCCAGAGATATCACTCGTTCTCTACGAAGACAAGACATAATCCCACAATTCTTTCTGCGCTCAGGTAGGCAGGAGCGAGATGCACTGGCCTACAACAAGAGATAATATCAGTGAGGCAACCTTGAGCTCACAATGCGCTGCGCTGTCTGAGCACTTCGCTTCCCGGTTAATTACTGTACTAGCGAGTTGAGAACTGGATCCCGAAATTTTGAAGAGAATTCGGTCGCCAAGTTGCCTTGGAAAGGTGGGCACCGAGGGCACAGAGGCATGCGCGCCCTCCTACAAATCGCTCCCAGCACATACCACCAATACGTCCAAATGAAAGGCACCGAGTTCGAGAAGCCGGACCTCTGTATTGCCTTCAACTCAGGGGAATCTCAGGTGCCGAGCTACGACTGGTCCCGAACGTTCCGAGTTCTCGTTGCGCGGAAGATACTTACCTACGCTGCTCCGCGCTGCAGGCGCGATCTTGCGTTCCAGCCTCGGGCCCATCAAAACCCATGGGGGAGCGTCACGGTGACACCGACGCCTGGCAGAGTCTATGGCTTCCAGCCGGTGAATGGATGGCTTGCGGGCGGTTTCAAATAAGAGTCTTTTACTCTGGGAGAATGCGGAATGATTACCCGTTCCCGTTTATCTCTCCGGGTCCACGGTAGGTTAACCAGATGCGCCTATGGCGTTTCCGACCCAGTGAGTGAATATAATGGAGAATACAAATCATTGGTTCAGAATCCCACGTGCAGCGAATCATGTTTGCTCTGATTACCAGGTATCACATTCTGATTCTACATTGATAGGTCTCTGGACCGAGTGCCAATTTAGAAGGAAGCGATCGACGCGTAGAGCCCTCTTTCTGCACCGTTCAACCACCCAAGTCGAATTATCAGCCCCGAAGACCACATGTCAGAAAAAATGGCAATTAATGCTAAATTAGCCCTCTTTCCGTCACTCTTCTCGTGAGCCGAGATCCTAGGCCCTCCCCTACCAGCCTCTTGCAAGCTGTATGTCGGTAATTATGGGAGGCCTTGGTTTGTGCTTTTTGTCGGCCTTCTTTCGCACTTCCTCGGACATCTGTGGGTTGGGCCGGGTCCACTCGTCGATAATATAGTCCCGCGCGATGAAGTGCGTCTTCTCTGGGCGGACTGTAACTGGGTCATTGTTATTGTCGGTAACAATGATTCCGAGGATTGGATGCGGTGGCTACGAAAAGCAGGGAGAGTCAATTCGAGAAGCTGACTTGAAATACCCGACTGACCATTCTACAATGACCCGGGTTCCACTTCCCGTTCATCCAATACCAGCAATTCTTGTAATCGCCGCCGGGATCACGGGAAAGTAAGTTTACGATAGCACTGAGCAGGGTAGAGTGCCCAGCGTTAGGGCGAACGGATACTCGCGCACAGCAATTTATTCCCGATTATATACGCCCCAGGTTCGAAAAACGGAGCAAGTCGATTTGAGCCGAGACCGCTCTCGAATGCGGCCCGATGAAGCCGACCTCCTCCGACCTCCACGACATCCTCCGAGCCTAACGGAAGACTTTATGGAGACTCACGGCCTCGGAATCACTAGAAGACAGGACTTCTGGCTCCCCCGAATAGTTCTCCAGTCTCTCTCTTAGTGATGCTTTCAAGTGTTGTTTTTGTTCCTTTGATGTTCGGCACCTTCACGGCTTCTCGATTAGTGGCGGATCACGCTCTAATTGTGATCGCCTCACCCATTCGAGCAGGACAACTCACTGGCAAATACATCGCACTATACGGCAGACGTGGTCGCTGCAGGTAGGTGGGCACTGAAGCAATTTGGGGGCATCTGGATGAGAGGAAATGTGGGGAAGTTCGGACCAGTTATTGAGTTTAAGTATCGAGCAATGACCCGGATCAGCCATATTTTATTCACCTTGGGATAGTCTCGACGGTACTCTAGCCGGGAAACCTATCAGGTCTCATGGTCCGACCGTGGTTGCTTCTGAACTGGCCTTTTCATGAAGGGTTAAATTAACAGTGCGAACGCGATCAAATCTTCCTCTTGTCTTCCACGCCCATCACCGCGGAACATGAACATCCTTGGTTTCAGGGCTGCGCTGAGAGCACCAAGCACCGCCTCTCCTGCACCGTCCTTCCCATCTGTAAGTATTCTGAGCCGACCTTTCAAGTACTTGAGCAATACTTGAGCTCGGGGCGCATGGCACATATCAAACGAAGATACTTACCACCCACTTCGACGGGTCCTTGGGATTCATCATGCGTTCAGACTTCCTCAAATTAATAATACAATGATTCCGACAGGAAGTTTTAGACAGCAAGTGCTTTGTCCACGCCGCACACCCTAAGAAAGTTGGGGATTGCGACTCAGCATATTGGGGCAGCACGATGTGGTCTAGATGCTGAGGAAATCCTGGTCGACCCAGGCAACCTGGTGGAATAGCAGTCAAGTCCATAGGGCAGCATTTCAATTCATCTCTAGATAATCGACAGTCTGCATTCCTCTGCGATATAGTGAGATCGAAGCCGACGACTCGAAGAAAATCACCTCGACTCTCAAGACTCGGGTACATGTACGAGACTTGAGAAAAAACCGAGATTGTCGCAAATCTGGACAGATTTGGCTTGCAGCTTTAGAGAGGAAACTTTGAGCAAGACTTCGAGTCCAATTTTCGCTCTTGGGCCTTGGCGCAACTTGCAGTTGCTTTTTTATCACCAACGGAGGAGATTCCGCCTCGTCCCTCGTTATCCTTGGTCAGTAGCATAGAACGAGTTAAGAGCGGTAAACATAGCTTGCGGCCCGCCTCACTGCAAGCCCACCTGCCACGGCATTTCTTCTTCCGGCATTTCTTATTGTCACTCACTGACCCCGACTCTTCCCGGTAAAATCAATACGTAGTAAGACCATACACCCATCACCAATACCGGGCGATACTCATGGCACGCAGTACAAAGTGAGCGGTAGCGATGTGTCGTTTACATTACACGGTTGACATCCAATGGCTAGAACCCGAGGATATAATCCTGTTGAACACGGAGATGGAGTCAATCCCCTCGACGACAATGACGTTCCTGACCGCGAGAATGTGATTTTAAAAGTCAAGCTGACCACGTCCTCGTCGACCCTTTCAGGAGCCATGATTATCCCTTGGGAGGTCGAATCAGGAGTTCGGGTAAAATTTCCGGAAAATTTCGGCCAAAAAAAAACCGAAAAGGACCGCCCTTGAAAACAAACGACTTTGGCCTGCTCAGAAACCGTGGGAACAAAAAAATGGTTCGGGTAAAACGCAAAATTTGGCCGAAAATTTGCATCCGACCTCTAAAGGGATAATCATGGCTCCTACCCTTTCCCTCTCGAATCCCGACCTTCCGGCTCATTTTCGATGTCGGGATATTCTATTCCCCAAACCCGGATTCCGCCCTGACAGTCAGCACCAGGGGCCGGTCCACTCTGGATGGTGACATGGTCTATCGGTTGGGTGGACTTCACCTTTCTTGCCTCACAGACGACGGCCCATCATCGCTTTTGACGAAAAGTGGGCCAGTGACTTATATGCTGCAGAACATTCGAAACAAGGATTTGCTTCGAGATCCAGATTTTGCCTGGATGAACTTCATCACAATTCCTGCGTCCGGTTCGCGATCGACCCGCGTGGAACTCCCGCTCCAGCTAGAATTCATCTTGTCGGAAACACACACAGTTAAAACCGAGGACCTGAGCCCGGGGATGAAGTTTACAGTCTGGATGGGGGAGGAGGTACGCATCAGCTGGGACGTTACTCTTACTGGGGGGATCTGGCTGGAGAATTGAAGGACAAGAAATTGTCCAACTACCCCTTCGAACGGGACGGCTCTCCGGCAAACCCGTCTGACTATACAGAGGACATAGTTTGTGGAGACGGATGGGCACTGCAATGGCAAGGCGGGTACCTAGATGTCAGAGGAAACGTGGGGAAGTTCGGGCCAGTGATCAAGTTTGTAGAGTAGAGGAGTCTGCTGGAGCCTGGCGTTTGATAATTGGACGAGCCTCGAACATCGGTACATTGACGGGCACGTCCAGCATTCTTGGTCCGCAACAATGCGACTTTAGCGTGAATAATGAATTGCCATAACCAAAGGAAATCTTCGAAGGTCGGTCAATGTTGAATTAAAGCGATAATTCATATTACCGACTTTATAGAATGCATGTTTTAAACGCCTCGTAGCATTCCAGTATGATTCTCCTATTATCCAATGGCTTCATGCCTTCAAGCCGTTGTCGATGCGGTCTCGGAAGATCAGGTATATGTACGGCCACGATGGTCGGGGTCTCGGGGTACTCTCCGCGTTCCACACATCGCACTAATTCTTCGGTTAGTGGGATCTTATAAAATGTCGGACTGGTCCCATCCAGGAGTACACCTGGGATGAGCTGGCCGCATGATTAGTGAACAATACTATGGCGATGGAATGGCTCTCACCATGCCCGGCAGCCTAGGAAGCCCCGAAGTAACTCTGGTCGTTTGATATGCTTGATACGTCGCGATTGCTGCCGCAACTAGTCGCGGGTAAGCGTGGATTGGACCGCCAATACACTTGTCCTGGACGAGGAGGACAATGCCGTCCGTCCTCCTGTCGAAGATACAGACATCCGATCTGGCGACCTTGTTCTCCCCACAGACGAGCAAGCGAAGGTCAAGGCGAGTGCGCGTTATACGCGGCCGATGTACGTATCCCACCGCGTGCAGCAAAACCACCGCAAAATCGATAACACTTGATTCCTTCGCATGACAGCGGTCCACTAGACTGAGGAGATCCCAGGCGGTGTCGGAAACGGCTGCATCGGCATCCTGAACAGTGAGAATCTCAGAATCCACCGTAGTGGCCGGGAGTTGAGTCGTTCCAAAGAAGGCGGTGGCGTCCTGGGATGAAAGGTGGATGTTGTATGCGTCGATTTCATTTTGGGTCCACTGTTTCCCCGATTTTGCAGAGCGGTGGATGTCAGCCATGAAGGTGAGAGTGAAAGAGGGGTTGGGGCACGTGGTCAAAACGTGATCCTTAAGCGCGTTGTTTGTCGCTGCGTGGTCAGGGCGCGCAAGCGACGACGACTCTCACCCAACCTCTCACTTCTTGCCTGCAATTGCCGTTTTCCTTGCCCAAATTTAGTCTCAGCAACCGCAGACTTATCCTCGGTTCCTCTGAGGATGTCCGCGCCACCCTACAAGCCGTCGATTTCAAGACAGTGACAAGCTTCTCAGTCAACGAAAATTCTATCGGAGCTGGGGCTGGAGTGGCCTTGGGGGAACTACTGCATCTGACCGTACGACTTGAGGTGCGTCGGCGCGCCGATCTCAAGGCCAAAAAATCATTAATTTGTTCTCAGACAGCCAACGTGTCCGACATGTTTTCTCAGCAAAATGAGGACCAGATTCCAGCAGCGCTTGCGGCGATCTGCAAGGGTCTCATGCACAAGTCGAGTCTCGTCGAACTGTATCTCAGCGACAACGCAATCGGCCCTATCGTAATCGAACCGATTGTCCCTCTTCTTCTCGAAAATCATTCACTCCGCATTCTCAAGCGGAACAACGTCGGATTCGGGCCTGTTGCTGGCACGATTACTGCGAAAGCGCTTCATTTATCCGCTCTGATACAAACTATGCGCAACCGACCTCCGACTTTTTGTGTCGGCCAAAACCGCCTCGAGACTGTAGCCTCCGCCGAGGTGTTCGCAGCTAACACAAATCTTGTCGCCGATATCCATCAAAGCGCAATCAGAGATAAAGGCCTCAGTGACATTGCCTATGCACTGAAGATCTGTCGGTCGCTGCGCGGAGAGCTTTCCAGACATGGTTGGACGCTATTCCTACTGAGGAGACCTCGCCGAGGGTCGACGGGACAAGAACGTTATCAGAAATGCTGTTACGACAACTAGTCGCTCCAATGGCCACCAAAAGCTATGCGTGTGACCTTCTTCCATCTTGTTATACTCTTCTCCCAGATTCGCTTCCTGCGCAATGACGATGACATTTGGTCGCGCACGGAATTCAGCTCCTTCAAAACGAGTTCCAGGCTGGCCCGAGCATGTGGGTCATCGACCGTCAAGCTGGTGGCGATAGCCCGGAAATTTTCCAGCGCCGGATACTCCTATGAGCTCGGGAGTTCAGATCAATTCTTGCAAAAAGCACGGGATGCACGTACATCGATGATTCGGCTCATCGCCAACCCAATTTGGAAGATATCCACATAGAAAGGATTGTACGGTACAGTCAGCGAGAGTTCGGGGATCATTGGAAACGTCCGCAGTGTCCTTGCTAGGCGCGCTGACTCTTTGCCGCCTGGAAAATGGCGCGACAAGCCAAAATCGATGTAATAGTATGGGACTGAGGGACGGAGCGAACACCGATTTTTCCAGGAAAAAAAATGCCCGAAGCCGTGGTGAGTGTCCGGGTTGAACCAGTGGGAGCCTTTCGGAATGAGGCGAGACTCCTCCATGACCATGTTTTGCGGCGCAATGTCGCTGTGACGATGAAGGTTTAATCGGAGGCCAGAAAGAAACGGAGGGACATTGGACGGACAAGTGAACAACATTGTGCTGGTGCATGAACTGTAACCCCTGCTCGGTTGTTCGGTAGGCACGTACAGAGCGGATGAAGGAGGCGCACCTCTATGTATTGCGTCATTGCATCCGCGAACTCATCCCGGCAGTGAAATGGAGGGGAGGTGAAGCGCCGGCAATAAGGCATCACGACACACGTCCAATCTGTACCGGGGAAGGGTATCACATCGAGCAGCGGTATAGTGTGATTCCGTGTGTCCGAACGATGGGCATCCAGATATCGAAAGATTTTGAGCTCGCGTTTCTTGACACGCTTCAGAACGACCTTCTGGTTGGTCTTGACACAGAGAGCGTCCAGAGCATGGGTGGTGCAACTCATGAGGAAATCGTCGGATTCGTGCCAAATAGGAACCCCTTTGCCATACCAGGATGGCACCCACTGGGGATTGTACCGCGATCGCAACTGGTAGCCATGGGACAGAAGAAGCTGGTAAGACCGCGCCCAGAATTGTTCAGAGGGGCACAGTAGTTTGGTTGAGCTCTCCGAGAGAGTTGTAGGGAGCGCCATTTGTTCAGAGCTCATCGACGTGGAGAGGAGCAAGCGTTATCTCCGCAGGGGTCACGCATGGCGATCGTTCGATGTTTGAGACTGAGAATGACGTAAGTTCAAAAGTCTCAACTGTTCGGCGAGACCTCACTCACTCAACACTGACTCAACACAGTAGTATTCATTTCTGCTCAGGTGGAGCCTGCGGCAATGGTACATCAACCGCACGATGTACGTGCGGCAACATGGGCCAGTATCTTGATCGAGAAGATAACAAGAGGGAAATATTTCCCGCCATAGGCGACGCTCGAAACTGCAGGTAATGAAGAACTGGCTTCTTGACAGACCTCTGAGAGCAGAGCTGACCCCGGAGTTATTACACGTAACCTAAGACATCGAATCCGAGCGCTCAACATCCGTCCAATCCACGATCTTGAACGCGAAGAATTTATACGTCTTCTGCCAGTCAGTCAGTCACGTAGTCTGGGAGTCAAGGGCGCGTCGGAGCGCGTGAGATTCTCCTCCGGATCTGCAAAGGCAAACTGGGCCTCAGAAGTCGTGCCGTTCCCTATGTCCTCCAGCTCCCGATCCAATGTCGTCGCTTTTCGCAGATTGAGGAGCATCCGCGTGGTCAGGATTCCCACCGCTGCGTGGAACGGTCTGGTGGATGGGACTGATGGTGAGACGCGCGCAGAGGTCCGAGGATAGACGCACCCATAACTGAACCATGGAATGTGGGACACGGCCTAGACAAATTGATCAGCCAGGCGCGGCGGAGGACAGCCTGAATATGCGTACGACGACCATAAGCTACGTGCGATTGTAGCATGTTAGTAGCATCAGAGCGGACGAGGAGAAAATGTACGTTATTGAACAGGAGAACGCAGGTGATGCTGTTGCGGCGTTACCATCGTATAACCCAGAGCACAGTGTTTCACGTACCCGATGAACCACGCCATGTTATCACGGAGCAGTAAGGAATGGAGCGGCAGCTTGGTGTCCCTTCGCAAGGCGCCGAATGTAGATTCACCGGCCTTGAAGACGGCGAATGCAAACAGGATGCCTTCGAACGCTGTGGCTAATACAAGGTTGAGTCAACACTCAAATTATTGGGTTTAAGGTCGTCGCATACCGGGGACCCATTGCGCCCATTCAATCCCCGCATGCACGACTGGGCAGCCCGGTAGTGAAAGATCCAGATCGGAGGCAATAACCGCTGCGCGCCTGGCGTGGGTGAAGATGAGTATCCACATAAATCCCGCTATCGAGCCCAGGAAAAGCGCCAAGTTGAACGCCGCGATCTAGTATAGACTGTCCATCAGATCACCCACCTCGTATACGGGAGACTCACCCGTTTAGAGCGACCGTACAGGGCGTAGATGCGCAGTTGCATCACGATCTCAACGCTCCACAAGGAAATCGCGCCGAGGATGCGGATCGCAGTGTCCATCGCTACGCAGCTGCGCTCGAGTGAGGGCGAAGGCAATTGATAAGTTACGAGACGCACAGATCAATTGAAGTGTTGAATCCAACCCCGGCGAAAACATGGATTTGGATGGTATCGAACAGCAGCAGGGCAATGCTGTCGGCATATTTTAAGCCTATACACATCGGGCACCTTGGCTCTGACTGACCTGTAGTACCGCATCTGGGCGGCATTTGTAAGGGAATTCAAACATTGCAAGCAAGAAGAACAACTCACCCACAAGAACAGGAGCTTGCCGAAATTTCTGCGTTGCGGCTAGATTATACGCTGAGTGCGGTGAAAGCGTCAGGGACTGGGAACGCACCCAGATATGCTCTATCTAGAATGGCGGATGTCAGCTTTTATAGTTGGATGCGTCGAGTCCGACCTCATCTTCCAAGGTTACAACTGTACGTATAAGCGATCAGTGACAGGGTTAGAGCAGCAATTCAAACGCACCGTAATCGTGCAAAATCCAAGTCAAAGCAGCGACTAACAGTCGATAAAGTTGTGGAGTACACTTGGACGCAAATACCACTCACGGACGACATAGCATGGAAGTAGATCGGCAACAAGTAAAGGAACGTAAAGGCTTGGATCCTGAGGCACCAGAGAGGACTCCGAATCCATGTTTCGTGTCTGAGCCGTCCAGACAGCAGCCAGCTCGCAGCCTGAATTACGGAGGGAAAAAGCCTCACGGCTGCTTGTCCCGCAGGGCGAGAACGGGTTCAAGAGCGGTCCAGCCGGTGGGAAGTGAAGAAGGATGAGAGTCGACAAGTAACCGACGTGCAGTGCCTTTTAGCCATCTGTTGATCATGATCTACGAACAATGATCAACCGGCCTTTGACCGGCCGAATCCTATTTGAACCAAGATTATTGAACAATTGCCAATTCTCACCTCAGTCACAACAATCCGACTTCGAAGTCAGTAAATAAGGGCGTCGGTTTAAACCGTGGTTAGAACAGCAACGGAACGAATGACACTTAAAGGATCGCGCAATGGTTACACGGGACGGAGATTCAATTCAAATTCTACAACAGTGTGGCAACTCCTTGGTTTTTCGACGTACATCCTCTAGTTCTTGTCGATGATGGTAACATATTCAGCAGAGAAGAAGTGCAAGTCGTCCTGGTTGGTCGCTTGCGAGAGCGCGCCCTTGGTGATGGCGAGGAAGTCAGGGTGGGTCAGCGCCTGCAGAATAAATTAGCTAGGCTCGGGGATGCGGACAGCACAAACGCACCTCGCGGAGCTTCTCGTGGGTTTCAGCCTCCGCGATGATCACGGTGGTGTACTCGGTGTCCTTGAGTCCGAGGTCGTGAGCGAGTGTCGTGGGGAGTTTCTCTGCCTTCCTCGACTACACGGAACGTTGAGTACAAGGGCAGAGGAAGGAAAGAAAGGCGCAGGACGCACGATGTCGTATTTGAGGAGGTTCTGCTGCAGGATGGGGATGGACTTGATCTGCTCGATGATTTTGGCGCCGCCCTCCTTGACCTGCTCAGGCGTGAGCCCGAGGTCCTTCTCCTTCCAGAAGGCAATGGCGCGGACACGGGTGGACATGGTGCGATGAAGTGGAGATGGGAGGGGTCGAGGAGAAAAAATCTGGGGATCTATGCAAGACGGACAAGTATTTATACGTCAGGTTGCAGGATCCGATCTCCATGCCATGATCGATTGTCCGATATCGCATCAATGATTGAATTTGACGTCTTCTGATGAAACCTGGCAACGTGATCAGTTCGAGATTCAACGCCCCTTTAACGCGAGGCGCCATATCGATTCAATCTCAAAGGTGAGCACGCTGAAGAGAGCACGAAGCCGCCAGAGGTATGGGCTCTTCAAGATCGGACCAGGGAGCGCAGCATCATTTCCTTGAACACTGGCGTCACCATGCAATCTCAGGCAATACCTAGGTTTCTGTTCCTGCCGACATGTTACGGATACAGTCTCCAAGGTGTCGTTGCTCCACATACATTGTGCCAGATCGCGCCAACCAATGTTAAGCGACAGTACTACTATCAGGAAGAATCACAGAACACGCGTCACTTCCACCTCGAATTCCGAGTCCAGTACCCACCGCGCGAAGTTGAGAAGTCCGCAGTCAAGAATGGGAAGAGAAAGAGTTGCGGGGGTATGTCCAAAACAATGCCGAAGGTCAATTGAGCCAAGCCGGCTCAAGTACCGAGTTCGTCAACCGTCATCTCTCGGAGTTATGCGAGATCGCCACGCCTCACGCGGCTCACGCAGCCGCAGCAGCGCCAACATCAGGAATAAGGCTTTGATGGCCCTGACCTCGCCAATTTCTCATTCTGAGGCACCCATAAGAGGGCTAGCGTGTTGAACAGCGTGGCGATCTTCTAAGTTCTTGGGCCAATGTGTTCCCGAAACCTGAAATATAGTGGCCACGAGGCACAAGATACCTCGAGGAAACGTAGCTCGATAACCTTGTGCTACTACCCGAGCATTCAACTACCCGAGAATTGTGCCTATCTCGGCGACAGAGCTCGATAGCTTTTTACAATCGACTTCATTCATAACCAACCGTGGGAGTTAGTAAATGCGTGCGAGGTTGTGTGGAACTTGTGTGGAATACAGGCCACACCGCTCGCGGAACCCCATTCCGTGGCAGAGCTTGGGCAGAGCGCCGAGATTCCCACATACTTGGAAGTTGAGAACGCACTTGATCCAGCCCTCCGAACCCTCCCCGCGTATTCAAAATCGAGGCTTCGCACAGAACAACGCCGGCAAACAGACGGACTAATTGATGAAGGTTCGCATCCAAATAGGCTGATGGGCTGAAGATGGTAGGTTACTCTGACAGCCCCCGCGAAGAAGTAACAAAACGCTGGGCTACACAAGCGGAGAAAACTAGATGTATATATAATGATAATCAACCAAGAAGATCCCCAGGCAACGACAACTTGTTGAAAAACGGAAATCCTTCCCTGACCTAGTACACGCATGGGTAAGCTCGGAATTCCAGGAATAGTCGGGTCGTCTACCTTGACACCGTAATAATCGGTATTGCCAGATCCTAGACCTGGTAAGATTCGAGTAAGTTGTATGTACAAAGGAAGTGAGTTATGTAGGCACTTACTCCCCGCAGCAACTGTTCACGAAAGTTAGTAAGAAACCCAGAAGGTCTTGGCGAAACACCCACTGAAGACATAACCGTTTCTTCCGCTCCTACGATCGATAAGCGAAAACCGTTTGCGTCAGATCTGGTTATCTGACGAACGATGAAAATGACTGACCGGACCCCCCAACTGTTCTGCACAATCCAATACCTGAAGAATTCATCTTTGGACTTGGAGCGAGGGAAACATTCAACACACACATCTTAGATTTCGACGATCCAGGTTTCACGAATTGGCCATAACCGATTATCGTCACAGCATGCCCGCCGTAACCACACGTTGACGCGGGATAGTCAGGATGTCCGTCATCTTATAACGCAAGGTCAGCTATCGTTCTTAGGCAAGCAAACCTACGCACAAAAGATTTTGTCTGCACCTTCAGACGCAAGTGTTGCGGCATATGTCTGAAAGCTGTTGTCGGTATTGATCTTGAAACGAAACGCCGCAGTGATTAAATTGTTGAGATCATCTCAGCAGTACACTCACATTCAGAGAAACGGGCCCCACAGTCTGATAGCGATAGCGAATTCAGAGTTGTCGATATTGCAGCGGTGACGAGATGCCCGACGCACCGAGATATGCTCCATCATGCGCTGCCAAGCAAGTTTTCCGCTCACGACTGCAGCGTCAATCGATACACGATCAGAGATGTAGGGAAGTTTCCCGTATTGTGAAAGACCACATTGATTCTTCTGCGTGAAACATCATATGGCCCTAAGGAGGGAATGGGAAGAAACTGTCCCCACACGACGCACCTGACACTGAGGATCGGTACTGCGAGCACTCCACGGCATGCAATCTTCGGTCGCAAACCATGAATTTCCGACAGCGTCGAGAGTAGTGGCCATATGACCACCGACGTCAAGGTCAGAGCGCTGTGCGCGGCAGACAGCGACCCAGATTGGGGAAAGATCTTTGGTTGTTGTTCTACTAAATGTGCGCTGTACAGTGCCCTACCCAGTGGATGCTTTATTCAAGGACAACCGCAGGAAAACACAGAAGAAAGCTCGCAGACCTCGACAATGGTAGTAATGGCGAAGGACACTGTCACGGAAAGTCCTGTCATCATCGCGATCCAGTTGAATGAGATGATGACTTACCGCATGTGCTGGTGTTACTTTGGTCCTTGCGCGTAGTGACCTGCGAGGGGCGCGGATCAAAGGTGAGAGGAGCTCGAGACTGGAGTTCTTGGCTGGCGAAGCTGTCAGCCCATTCATTGGCCAACTGTTCTCCTATTTCTGCGTCCCTCTGCAGTTGAGCTGCTGAGATTGGGTAATATCCATCAGGTATGCGGGGGCAGAGCGGGTTGGAGTTCGATCCGACGGGGGCTGAGGGTCCGCATAGTACAGTGAGTCAAAGGATTAGGAGAGGAAGGCGACGACTTGCGTCCAACCAATCTGAAAGAAACGGCGCGATCAACGCCAAACGGCTGAGTCATCGAGCCGTACGTCTGACAGGCCAAAGAATTATCGTCCAAGGGTGAAACCGAGAAGCTGGTCAACATTAGCGCGTTGAATACCGGGAGTCAAGCAGATACCCGACACATCCATCCCTAGTCCCGCAGTTGTTGCGGCACGCTCCGACCGTGCTTTCCGTTGTGCTTGTGAGCGGGGGATCCTGATAAATAGTACGGTCCTGCTCGTTCTAGTACGCGACGTTATTGTTTCTTCGCCGATAGAATACTTGGGCTTTAGGGCCATTGCATGCGCATGGCAGATCCGAGTTGGTTCTGTTTTTACAAATTCGCTTTATCTCCTAAGTAAACTTGGCCCCGAAAACTTGGCTTGAACCAAACTTGTGCCCGGGCCCAACTTGAGTACTTGAGTCTTGAACCCCGAATACTTACACATCAATTATGACACACCCCGACGTGTTCGCATCACACCGGACATCAGCGGCTATGCTTCCACGTCAAACTCTCGCGCGTACACCACGCACAACGCCTTTTTCTCGCCGCACTTGTGGAGAACAAGCTTGTCTTGAAGAGAGCGGAAGTTCACCTCGGGGACACAGTCTCGCCCGGTCGTTATGCCGTCATGGAACCACATTCTGCCGTCCTTGCCTATGAGCCTGCAAGTGAAATGGTTCTGCCCGCCATACACAATCCCGCGCAGCCGCATATTGACTGCAACTCCTTGGACTTGAAAGGAAAGTAATTCGTTGAAGACAAGCTTGTCGTGCGTAAGATCTAGCACCATCAAAGGGGGGACATCTCTGATGGTGGTGTCCATGTACAACCTCGACCTGACCCCACCTGCCGCGCATCTCGGGCAATTTTGCCTGCCGCTGCTCAAATATCCCGCGAGCCATGTCTGGAGAGGAACACCGTTCGGATAAAGCTGTCTTGTACTGAGTCCAGCTGACAGGTATGGTTCTAACATCCCGTACGACACAGGATCAAAATATCCGCAAGGTACACACCGCTGTCTACCCACGGCGTAAAATCTGGAAGGCAGCAGCAAGTTCGCCATGTGATCCATCGCAGTAAACCTTCGGCCGGTCGGGAAAAGATCAGGCTGACTCAGGTGCATGCTTCTTCTCACGGCGTTTCTCGCCTGCTCAAACATAATTTTTCCCTCCAGGACGGAGTTCATGGCCAGTGCAAAATCCGACAAACTGGGGCTCAAAGATCCGAAGTGAGTCGACCACCTAGCTTTATCCTCAGCCCATAGATTACCCAGAATAGTGAACATGGCGTCGTAACCACAACTGTAATTCACGCTGTCCCAAACCAACCCCAACGGCCTCAATCCATTGTTAAGTCCTCTGCTGCTTTCCAACACCTCTTTTGCACGTATCTCCTCTTCGATCAACTTCTCGTGAGTTTGTTTCGCTTTTTTGGCCGCTCTTTCTGCTTCTTCAACCTCTATGGCAGCTTTTTTTCTTTTTCTATCTGGTCTCGCAGTCGATCTCCACTCGCTGTAAGTCACCGCTGGTGGTACTCTGGGACCCATACTGGAGTTCCATCGCATGGCGGGATGGAAATGAGGTGGGTCGCGATGGTCCGTCTTCCAGGCATAATATGATCTAATTAGCCTTCTACGATACAGCCCGGTCACCGATCTAGGGAGATTTCCTTCGTACCGAAGACGTGTGATTTCATCTAAGATTTCTAACTCACGAAACTCTTGACGCAGATGGCCCGAGATGCCTCCCGTGATTTTTTTATCGGAGAATCCTTGCACGATAATAGTCCCATCTGCGGTGGACCCTCTAGATAAGGCAACATAGTAAGAAAAATGGTCTTTACAATTTGACAACTCAACCAAATTCTTTATCCTGGATTTTCCTTGGGACGTGTAGTCGGTCATACCAAAATTCAAGAGACACACGACTTGTTCGCGAAGGACAGAAAGCAACGTGTCGTCCGGGAGAAGACATGTAATGTGAGTGATTGTCCTTACTAAAGGCACCACGTTCAAGGGTAAGTCATCAATTTGGATATCCCTGGGTGGATTCACGAGTCTAACAAATAGAGTATCCAGTACCTGCTGGCCAGCTGGACCCTCTGCTGCATGCCAGCCGCAGACTTCCGCCTCTTGTCCCTTTGTCATACAAAGTTCAGTGGCGTCGTTGGCACGAATCATTATTGGCATGCCAATGCACAGAGACAGTTTTCCCGGCATGAATTCATTATTTGTACACGGCGGAGCTTCCCACAGCCTTTTTTGCAGGGACAATGTCATGCGCTTTATTTCGGACTGCACGCAGAACTTCCACTTCGACTTGTCAGGGGACCTCGCACTTATTCTGTCTATTGAGCAGAAGTCCACGAGAGTTTGATCGGTGTCCCGGGCAAATCGTTCGGAGCCCATTCGGTTGAGCATGTCCTTTTGGCTGTTTCGCGCGGTGATTATTGAAACATTTCGTACATCTTTCAAGTTCAGTCTAGGACTACCCGGCTGAAAGCCGGCAATTCTCGAGTCAAGAAATGCGAGATCAGCTTCTGTGCACGCCGCATATCTCATGTTCTCAAGTGCTGTTCTCAATTTGGTGTCTTCCGGACTTTGTTTTTTTTGGCGCATATTTTGACGCAGAATTACCACGGTGGTAAACTGGTGCCAAAGAATTCTACCCAGCACCGCATTCTGATTTCTTTGGTCCATTGCATCGGAAACCTCCAGCGTAACCTTCCCGCTGTATAAAGATGGACCTGTCATCGGCGGCAGTTGAGCAAAGTCGCCGGCCACAACCAGGCTCAATCCTCCGAACGAGTCGTCATGTATGTTTCTTGCTTTTGCGGCTTGCGTTGCCAGCAACTGAAAGTCGTTACAGGAGACCATCGAAATCTCATCCAGAAAAATATAGTCTACACCTTGCAGGCGTTCGTTTACCGCGGCCAACGCCGAACCTTCGTTTCTTATTCCTTCTACGTCATCGTGGTTTTTACTTTTTGACTCTCTAGGTATTTTGAAGACCGAATGATATGTCGACCCATTCAAGAGAGCAGCCACCGATCCAGTTGGACCCAACACCATATATCTGTGTTCCTCTTTGCGCATCTTGAAAAATTCCATGATAGCTTTCAATACTTGAGACTTCCCTGTTCCTCCCATCCCTCCCAGGTACATCCGTAACGGCAGCAGCTGATCTCCGGCAGCATGGTCGGCGACAATTTTGAAGGCCCTTGTTTGTTCTGGGTTCAACTCCGCATTCATTACGATGGTTGACACAATATCCGCGTTCGTGACGGAGTCGATGTTAGAACGGTGGTTGAAGTAATTGTGAGGCAGTAAGCTCGTCCCGTTCCTCACGTTTTTGTTCTCATTCTGGTTTGGCATAGCCGGCATGTTCTCCAATTTGTTTGCGGTAAGTTTCTGTCTTTGTGTTTTGACCACGCTTACCCATTCAACTCTAGGGCGACAGGGTACCATCAAATGATCTTTATCCACCGCAAGCAGTCCGTTAGTAGATTTGTCTAGCCATCCGCTGGTCTGCATGATCTGTCTCATATTTTTCGCCTCAGCTATCATCCGTAACGTTTTCGGACCCTTTTCTTCATCATTGTCGTTGTCTACTACTTCGTCGTCGTCCGAGCCATAGTCGAAATCATTGAGATCGTCTGCGAACTTGTCCTTATAGCTCAAAAATCCTTCGGGGAATAAGGTGTGTCCCGATTTTTTTGCATCAGCCAACTTTTTCTTCATTTGCGCGTAGTGGTCGTCCCGGGCGTCATTGCATTCGTATCGAACATCAAAGTTTTTTATCAATTGACTCTGACGCTCAGTAAACAGGTGATCCTTGAAGGCTTCGTCCCAAGTTGACAATTCGGGCTTCAGATCGGTGGGAGACCTCCAAGGTTTGAACAAAGTCAACATTGTCATGCAATACGCTGCTCTGTCCCCTTTGTCAGAGCGCGGTATAGCTCCACCGATGAAATTTGGAATGATGGTGTCTAGTCGGTCAAGGTCGCATGCAACCGAGTGAGATGGGAAAAGAGGATGTTTCGGCAAGAAGGGGTAATGAACAGGCTTTTTATTCTTGTCCATCTTTGACTGTTTATCCAGAATTACAACGTCTTCGTCATCCGTTTCCCAGTCGGATGTGTCATCTTGGTCTTCAATCTGCTCGACATCCTCCTCTCCGTTGCGGGCATCCTCCTCCTTGGGTTCATCCTCTAAACGAGCATCATCGGAGTACAGATCTTCGTCGTCCTCCTGTATGCGATTCATAGCCTCTCGGTAGTACTCTGCTTGCGCGTAACGAGCCATTCGAACCTCCTCCTCGAACCTTGCTTGCTCTCGTGGTGACCTCTTCTTTTTTGTCGACGTCTGGATCCACTCGAACAAGTTCAACTTCTCATGAGCAATCGGTCTGTACCTGTAGTCGTCCACGTTGGAGGCTGGCACGAACTTGCCATCGAGGCGTCCGATTGGTATGCGCTCCTCCTCGTCCTTTGTATATTCATCAGCATCATTAATCTGCGAGTCCTCTACCCAGTGGCTGCGAACAAATTGAACGTATGGTCTCCAGGCAAACGGAACATACTTGTGGCTAGCATAATGGTCTGGATTGTCCAGCAGGTACAGTGAGGCCATTGGGCTCCCGATCTCCATTTTGGCGCTCATAGAATTTACCATCTTCCTCATCATATGTCGTGCATTGTCTTTATCTCGGGCAGCGCCGCCCAATAGCTCAAATTCCTTTTCAAACACGTCGTAAACGGATGCGAACATCTGGTAAGACTTCAGGCTCAGCTTCGACACATAATCTGAAACGTACGACACGACAGCTTTCACTGCAGTCCCAGATAGCAGACTGGTCACGTCCGTGTTGCACCTGTTGAGGAATGTGAGAATAGGATTTACCGTGTTCATCATTGGTTCAATATGACGAACATTTACATGTCCTTCCTCCGTTATACTTGAGATTTCAAACACTTCTCTGGGAAACCGTGCACGACAGACACCAATCTTCGTAAGGCAACCTTTCCTCTCTCGCTTGAACTTGAAGTCTGGTTCTTTTTTACCAGCTTTCTTGCCTTTTCTCCATTTTGCTTTAGCTTCCTCTGCGCGGTGTTGTTCAACCGACAAAAAATGGGTGTGTACGTTGGACCGCACAAGAAGATCGTCTACCTCCAACTCATAACTTCGCCACCAGTCCGCATATCTCTTGCACTTGGAACACAAGTCGGTACAGTTATCTTTTGAGCATTGACGCGGCGGAGCTTTGGGCAAGGTTTGAGTAGGCGGTTTGTATTCTGCTGACCATTGATCCATTTCATCATCACTGTCCGCGTCCGGTGCTAGAGGCTCTACTTTGCGTTTCTTGATGACTTCGTCTCTCGAGCCGTTGAAATATTCTGCACGATGGGAGCTTTCTAGGTACCGGAGAAGTCGGCGTCTGAATCTAGATTCGGGTCCCATGATTCGGTCTCGAATTTCTTGAGGCGATAACGCGCCATCTATCCATATCACAAAATGACCGTGTAACGTCAACCTCCCTTGCTGTTCTACGGTCCCATAGTACGCCTTAGTACGCCCAAACAATCCAATTTGCTCGCTGTCCCACCCCAAGATATCCTCCAGGAATGCGTTGACCATGAAGTGGAAGAAGCGTGCCGCGGCAACTGGATTGCGAGACATTAATTTATTTCTTTCCTTCGATGTTCGTAACTCCGGCCGGTAGACGACGTCTTCCTGGGCATAATACAGTGCAAGAGGATGATGGAGGTCCGACCAAGAAAGAGTAATGAACCAAGATGGAGCATTGAAGAAAGCTATTGTTGACCATATCTCATTCCGCATGTACTTCTTGGAAGTGACAGAGCCTTGAACATGACCTGCCACGCCATCCAGGTCTTTAATTATATCGAAACAAAGCTGTTCTGAATCGTTCGCAGGCTTCACATGTTCACCTTTTGACATCCGGTCAGCAATGCTCGCCGCGACCGCTGGATTTATTGCGGACAATCTACGCGCAATAGAATCGAACTTGGATCTCTTAGCCAGCAAGAAGCTTCCTGTAGAGGCCGCTTTCAATTGCTCATGGTTGAAAGCAATCATGGGAAAATATGTGTCGAGTTGAAATCGCTTATCGTGGTAAAGTAGCAAACTACGCTTCCTTGTCGCGTCTTTCAGCTTGTTCAGGTGAGTGGCGTGACCGATCCCACCTTTGCCGTACGGGAAAAGCCAGGGGAACATGCCGGGGTAAGCTTCCACAGAGTCGTATAAACTCACCGGCGTTTCAGATCTGCCAATTCCCAGCATTCGACCTTTGTGTGTCAAGTGTTGGAGAGCGACATGTTTTATAGTGTCCATCGTCGCGGTTGCGTACTCCGTGCCAGACAATCCATGAACGGCAAAAGAACATTTCCCTGATCTTGTTCCGTACTCCCTGGCGTTCTCGTGGACAGCCGTAGTACCGGCCGGAACTGCATCAGCAATCTTCTCTTTTGTGTGGCGAAAATCGACTACCACCGGAATGTCCCTCTCGGCATAGGTATCCAAATTTTCCTGTGAAATATCCAAGTCACGATAGCCCTCATGGTTCAATTTCAACCATTCCAAGGCATCAACAACTTTTTTCCTGCGAACCAACATGGGTGTCCTGTCAAAGTCTTCTTGGGTGGGAGCAGCCGAGCCCATAAACACGAAGGCAAGAACCTCATTCATCTCATTTTTTGCTGGCGGCAAGCGGTTCAAAATGCTCAACACCGGTTGGGAAAACATGATCGCGTTTGCGCTCATCCGTACCCGTCCAGAGTTCACCCTAATAACACAACGATTATGGCGCACACGTGCGATCATGATTCCCTCCGCGTAAGTAAGGTCCCTCAGTTGGTCGGGGACGGCGCCTATCCAGTTGTGACGAACAAGTGCCGTTTTGGGTATAATTCCGTTGCTTAACAATGTTTCGCAGTCTACGCAAATATGTTCACAACCTTCGGCCAACACCGGTCCCTCAAGTTCCTCAATTGGATCTGTAGTCTGAAATCTCTCTTTCCGTGTAACACCCGATCCCATGAGTAGGGCTAGACTGCCTTCGTAGTGATCCAAACGAGTAAGTTTGGTCAAAGGAGTCAAACAGCCGCAGACCGCACATCCGGCCTCTCTGAATGCTGACGGACTAACTGTATGACAGTGATTAGAAATTATGCGATGTGCCGCTGTCTGGCCCAGACGTCTAGGTGGGAAACTGGAAAACTTAGGGGTTTTTGTCTTGGCCTTGCGCGCTGCTCTGAGTTTATTCACGGTGTTTCTTTTCACAAGGTTCTCGTATTCATTTCTGGCGGCGGTTGGACCCACCTTGCGGGGTTTGGCATACCTTCCGATGCGAGGTACAGCAGGGTCCGATATACCTTTACTGTCTGCGCTCACGTTACGAAATACCGAAACCACAGTCTGGCATCCACTGCAATCGTGAGACTCGAACAATTTTTTACAAGCTGCAACTCGTAGATTGGCCGGCACCCAAACGTCGTGCATCGTAGACAGGCTTCGAATATCTGCCTTGGTGAGCAAATCCAGCATTCTTGACACTGGCATATCGACAGCTATGCAATTCTTATGTTTAGCGAGAACGGGCTGCAACTCCGCGCGCTTGCATTGAAATTCGAACACATATTCCATATGCGGCCAGGCCACAATATTATTGGACTCCACGATATACGGTGAGAGCAATCTTCCGCTCATGGTCTGTCTAACCCCACCGCCGTACCTCACCGAACATCTTTGGTGCACAATATTCTCGTCATCCAGATCACAGTTGGAGTACTCATCGAACCCGCTAGACGCGGCGACCCTTTGGGGTCGTTCCAATGGAAACACAGTGTTCAGATGCCCTGTTGTTTCTTTACTCGTTATTTTCACTTCATAGGAATATTCGAACGGCACCACGAGAAAGCTCCTGATTTTGGGCAAGGTGAGTGTGAATTGGGTTGTGATTGAGATACTCGTGAGCTTATGATAATATAGATGTACTTGGGTTTTAAAATGGCCGAAGCCTTCCGCGTCCGGGAATTTAGATTTAACATAGCCAAGTAGCGACGCTGCGAGGCTTGAATTTACATAGCCAAGTAGCACAACTACGAGGCTTGAATTTATAATGCCCAAGACTAGGCGTATCGCGGGGCCCCGTCGGTGTCAGCGTCAGCCCTAGGTCGGCTCAGCGAGACGGTGTTCGGCAATCCCAGCCGGGACTTCACGTTGGTCGATAACCCGGGTGCTCCGATAGAACGACAAGCCGGATACTCGTACCCGCAATCGGTGGGTAGAGGAGTCGGGTTGTTGGTTTTTATTCGAGGGAGTATTCGGTGGGCCTTATAGCGATAGGGACCGCCGCAGTACCACACTC
This sequence comes from Mycena vitilis, assembly GCA_029203975.1. NCBI lineage: Eukaryota > Fungi > Basidiomycota > Agaricomycetes > Agaricales > Mycenaceae > Mycena > Mycena vitilis. The sequence goes on from JARGYF010000107.1 coordinate 45,621, forward strand.
GAAGGAGCGGAGGGGAGGAGATATTTGGGAAGAAGGGGAAAGGGCGGATTGGTGAGAAGGACGCTTCGTTGTTGCCAAGCCAAAGTAGCACTGGTATTAGACGAGGTAGAATCTACCGTACATGTAGATTCTACTGAGTATTTATACGTTTCTTCCATGTTCGATCAGGTCCAGGGGAAGTCCCTATCTCCTACAGATAGGGTGAGTTATGCATATAGAGTTGGAGAGGAGTTGTGGATCTCCAGGGCGATCGGGGGAGTTGGAAAGGAGTTCCTGTCCCCCTGTATGCCGTCTGAGATCCGTCTGTCGGGGTCCCACGATAACCCGGGCGTCATAGTCGAGATAACCCGGACGTTCCATGACAGCCCGGGTGGCGCAGTGGATAGTCCGGTCCTAGGAATGAGGAGATTCGGGGTTTCGTGATAACCCGGACGGCGTAATGGATGGCGAGGAGAAAAGGAAAAAAGGGTAGCATGAGGTGGATCATGACATCACCCCCCCTCTTCAAGGTCGATGTCCTCAGCGACTTGGTTGTAGTGCAGTAATCGTTACCGCCAATAACCCGTACCGATTTATCGCGTTGAGTAGGATGGTGTAATGTTGACTTCGTCATCGTCCGTTTTGATTCCGTTTTTGATCGCCGCTCCGTGGGTGCCATCAAAGCCTAATCGTCCCAGCCGCGGTTCTAATCCGCATTTGGGCACGAACAAGCTTAATCTTGAATCAACTCCCCTGAGCTGCGGCTTCCGTGCGTCCCTGTTCAATTCAATCGCGTCTTGAATAACCCGGGGCGCCGGGATGTCGTTGCGACCCTCTCTTTCTTTTCTTCCCCCATGTCGCAGCCTTCCAACAAGACCTCCGCGCCTCTCGCTTTCGTGCCCCTAACGCCGGCGCCTCAGTACGCGCCAATTTGGCGACTAGACCTTCGTCTTGTCGATTTCGACCCGGATTTCGCGCTCCCTAGGGACGCCGGGCGACCAGCGTCGCACCCATCCAATCCCAACGTTCACAGCGTTTTAGCGGGCCAAGAGCCCGCCTATGCTGAATCGGATCGCCTCCCGTTTCTTCGCGAGGACCGGTGGAGTATCTCCAATCCGCGTCTGACTCGCGGTATTTTCCCTGCCCCTCTCGCGCCGGTCTGGAATACTGGGGTCGCTCGCTCGGGAGTCGCACAAGCTCCCCCACCCCCCAGGCATAACCCGGACCTGATCCGCTGGGCTTTGGGTCGCGAGCCTTTCTCGCGTCACCGCTTGGAGCCGCCCCGCCACCACTATGTCGGTCGTCGCCAACGCCCTTGGCGCCAGCTCTTGAGCGGTTTCGACGCCGACCTCTCCATCCCTTTCGCGGATGGGGCCCACGAGTTCTGTCTGGGTCATCTCGCCCTGCGGTGGTACGTGCTCCAAGTCCTCGGGCCGCGATATGCCCCTGTTCGCGTCTTCTGGGCGCGTCGTCCGGGTGGGAACAACAATATTTTCCGCCAGTTTGTGCCGGGGAATCCCCCCAACCCGCCCGTGCGGGATTTATCCCATGAGCTGATCAATGAGGTCGACCTTTTGACCGCCGCCATGGAACTGTTCGAGAGGAACCCGGCGGCCGAAGCGGAGCGTCTGATCCTTCGCCTGGTGAGTATTGTCGTCCTTCTAACTGTAACGGGCTTTTAACCCGTCTTCCCAGCTGTTCTTTGAGCGTTATCTGTGCTGGCTGTCGCAAATCGGCGCTAGCGTTCGTTTTTCGCATTACTACCTGGACGTCCTTGACCGCGCAATGCGCGTCGCTTACGCCGAATCTTCCGAGGTTGCGCGCCAAAACGAGTTGACTCGTCTTCGCAGCGAGCTCCTGATGCGGGATGACGCCCCGTACATTATTTCCAACTTGAACCAACCGATAACCCGCGTCCGGACTATACGGGCGAATTGGGTGGATCCTCGTCGCGACGATCGTGGGCAATTGTCGGAGCAGCCCCACATCTTCGAGAGCGTTGGGATGGCAGAACTCTTCGACTGTTCGTTTCTTTATTTCTCCCGGTGTCAATAACCCGGTTTGCTGACTTCGTCCCTAGTCCTCGCCCATGTCGGAGGGAACGGCCCTGGCGAACGGGTCCCTGGGGGGGAAGAGCCCCCCGATTACTCCCTCACATCTTCGATCCTCGATGGCGACGAGCTCGACTCGTTTGTGTTGGCGCAAGGGGAGGATCCGCGCAATGTTTTGGGGGCCACGGTTCCCCGTTCCCCCACCCCGGCTTCTTCGCCGGCGCCGTCTCCCCCCGCTGCCCCAAGCGAGCCGCTCGCTGCTGCAGGCGAGGAGATGGTTGTTGACGGGGACGAAGCCGCGAGTCCCCCTTCGTTCAAGATAAAAATCCCGTCGAGAAAGCGGTATCGCGCTCGAGTGGATTCCGAGACCGATGAAGAAGACGCTCGCCCAAATGCGCGGCAGAGTAGGCCCCCGGTGGACAGGGCGTCGCCCCCGCACACCTCCAACGCGGGTTTTCGGGGAAGTTCCCGTCCTCGTCGATCGCCCACCGCCTCGTCCTCTCGTCGGTATCCCCGTCGTTCCCTGCCTCCCAGGCGGAATTCACAACCTCCTCGTCAACCGCGTTGGTTCCCGCCCGAGGCTCGGAGATCCCGATCTCCTCCTCGCAAGCGGATGCGACTTCGGGGACGGGGGTACGCCCCGCCACCGCGATCCCGCCTATTCGTCAACCATCCGATTCCCGAGGCGCCCCGTCTAACCCGGGACACCAGTATCGAGCCCTCCACTTTCGAGCACGAGGGTCACCGGGCCATCGGGGCGGTGGTTAGGCAGCTGTTGCCCGCCTGCCAGCGGTGTGGTTCGGGGAGGTTCTGTACGGATGATACGGACCCTAACGAGCGCCAGCCTAACAAGCCGCGCCGGACTTGCAAGCGGTGCTTCGACAAGCACGAGACGTGTGAGACGTGGGGCGAATTCTACGCCGCGTATTCGGACCAGGACGAGGCCGCGCTACGCGCCTTCCAGTTTGAATACTGGGAACATCTCGGAAACGGGGTGTACCAGCTTCTGCACCCCGACGCTCGCTTGTCGAATCTGCACGTCCTGTGTGAGTGTCTCGTGCGGTTTCTTCTTCCATCCTTCTGACTCCATGTTCTTTCAGCGCGCGAATTCCCGTATCGCGTTTTCCTAGGTCGTTTCGTTCCGCTGCAGAACACTCGGCGCTCCTACAGGCGACGCGGCGACGGAAACCGCAACCTTGCGCCGACGCGGGCACGGAGTCCCGCGTCTCGTTCTTCGTCACCTGCCCGGAGTCCTTCCCCGTTGAGCAGTCGCGAGTCGTCGTCGCCCTCTCCCTCGGCCTTGGGGGATAACCCCTTGGACTACGATTTGGAAGACGAGCCGGCTCTCCCGCCTTCTCAGCAGGCGTCCTCCAGTCGGGTTCCTCCTCCCGCAGCGCGCCAATCGACGACAGCGGGGTCCACGATCCGCCCTGGCAGCGCGGAGGCGAACGAGCCTCCCGTGTCTTTAGCGGATCTCCTTCGCCATTCCCAGGCCGCTTTGTCTGAGGAGATCGTGGCTCAAGACGCGGCGCGTTTTTCCGCCATGCTCGATTCTCAGCCCGAGGCCGACCGCGAGCAATTCCTCGCCTATATGCGGGGGATCCTGGATGGGGTGGAGCAGCTGGGAAGTTCGAGCGGGGGCGCCTCGTCGTCGGATCGGAAGGGGAAGAGTAGAGCGAAGTGAACATTCCGAGAGCGCGCCATCTTCTGGCCCTCCCGCGTACTCAAGTATAGTTTGTACCACAGATTGTTGTCGTATGCGTTTGTCTCTTTTCTTTTGAATGTAAAGATGTCGATTTCCTTGTTGAACCGTGCGAAGTTGAACCGTCGCGAATCAAAACTGAACCGGAAGTAGTTGGATTTTTAAGTGATTAGATAGCAGATGTTGAGAAAGGGTACGGATGGGGTATAGGACGGCCCGGCCGTCTATCTTCATCAAGAATCGCGATCCTAATCGGGGTTCCTTCTCTTCGGCACCGCGTAAGGTGCCCCATCGTCATGGACCATAGTTCGCATGCCATGGGGTTCATTTTGTTCCGACGCGAGTCGCGCGCTTCGCGTGTGTGGGTCGATGATAATCAAGTCGTCCAAGAAGGCCCGCACCCCCGTATCCTCTAGGGGCGGCATTCCTGTTTCGTTGGCGAAGATCCCGGGTACCTCTCCGGAATCCAATTGTGCGGCAAACGCACTTCTTCTCGGGTTGTTGCCCCGAGGATGCGGTCCTCTCCTATGCCCGCATCGAGGGTGGCCGGGTTGTGCCTGCGGTCGGCCGACACGCAACAACAACAACCCGGTGCGGTGGATTAAACCACGTAGTGTCTGGAGTACGGGGTTCCCAACTGGATAATTTCCCCGGTGTCCACGCCGTATCGCGGGGTGGGCGGGTTGTCGATTAACCCCGGCCATGGCGATCCCCGCGAGTATGGCCAAGAGCAACACCCATGTTATCGTCTTCAGGGATTCGGTTGCTCCAGCGGTTGCCCCGCCTTCTTGCAGATAAATGTTGATCTGCATATCTCTTGATGGGGTTTTTCTTCGTTCGTACCAAGGAAGTCGGGGTGGGTAGACTAGATTCTACCTTCTGTCAGCGTCAGCCCTAGGTCGGCTCAGCGAGACGGTGTTCGGCAATCCCAGCCGGGACTTCACGTTGGTCGATAACCCGGGTGCTCCGATAGAACGACAAGCCGGATACTCGTACCCGCAATCGGTGGGTAGAGGAGTCGGGTTGTTGGTTTTTATTCGAGGGAGTATTCGGTGGGCCTTATAGCGATAGGGACCGCCGCAGTACCACACTCGAAGGAGCGGAGGGGAGGAGATATTTGGGAAGAAGGGGAAAGGGCGGATTGGTGAGAAGGACGCTTCGTTGTTGCCAAGCCAAAGTAGCACTGGTATTAGACGAGGTAGAATCTACCGTACATGTAGATTCTACTGAGTATTTATACGTTTCTTCCATGTTCGATCAGGTCCAGGGGAAGTCCCTATCTCCTACAGATAGGGTGAGTTATGCATATAGAGTTGGAGAGGAGTTGTGGATCTCCAGGGCGATCGGGGGAGTTGGAAAGGAGTTCCTGTCCCCCTGTATGCCGTCTGAGATCCGTCTGTCGGGGTCCCACGATAACCCGGGCGTCATAGTCGAGATAACCCGGACGTTCCATGACAGCCCGGGTGGCGCAGTGGATAGTCCGGTCCTAGGAATGAGGAGATTCGGGGTTTCGTGATAACCCGGACGGCGTAATGGATGGCGAGGAGAAAAGGAAAAAAGGGTAGCATGAGGTGGATCATGACAGTCGGGCACCCGGACGGCAAATTATAATGGCGCGCTTTGCATCAAGTGCTGAGGAGGCGCGCGTCAACCCCCGTGCCATAAGATCAACATCGCCCCGTCGGGCATCCGTCGGGCACAAGTGCGGACATGACTCGGGCACAACGGCCATGCCCGAATCGAGTCGTGGGCCAATTCCGGACAGAGAAGTGCCCGGAACGGACCATGCCGGACGAGCCACAGATGCATGCACATCTGGAGAAGGCCGGTCATCCTGTGTATCAGTAAAGGTCCTTCGCGAATGGCACAGGAACACACCGTCACTCCCGCCGCCAGCTTTTGATCCATAGGCATTGACGGAAAAGCCAATCCGACTGGACAAAAACACCGCGAGAAGGGCCTAGCAAAATCAAATTGTAGAGACTGTCCTGCTCTGATACGGATTCGAGTACCGTAATAGCGACGAGACCGAACAACCTCGCGAGCGACCGGGATTTTGCAGGAGACCGCAGCCGATAGGGAATCACGGAAGACGGGGAGCCAACTGCAAGCAGAGACGGAGTAGGAGGCGAGATAGCCGGCGCAGACGTGGAGCCAAACGGAGACGAAGCAACCGAAGAGGGTGCAGAGACGACAGCCGCAGGTGGCACGGGGACAACAGCTGCAGGTGGCAAGAAGATGACTTGGAGAAGAATGGGGCCGTCAAGAGGTAGAGGAGGGCAAGGACGTTGTTCTGGAAGAGATGAGGATAAGGCAGCTAAAAGTGACAACGGATACTGACCTGGAGGCTCGATTTCGGTGTGGATAGTCACCCGCATCGACACAGGTATAGGAGTGGCTTGAGACGAAGGGCTGGGAGGCTTGGAAGTAGATTGTATGCAGAGCTTGCAAGGTGCAGCTGAAGGCAAGAGACAAGATAGGTGGGCGGCGTTGCGACGCCGTGCATTGCCATCAATCAGATTCGGTGATTGATTCGCAGCATAGCAACCGGCAACTCCGGCACACCCTTCCGACGTTTGACTCATTGAAGTTTTTTCCCCCAACGGCCACCGACATAGTACAAGGGCCGAAGTTTGCCCAGCCAGCGCCGTGGAACAGGGAAAAAGTGAGTTCCATCCCTCAAGGCCCTCAAGGAAGAGTGCCCAGCCTTTTTCCGTAATCCTATCAGATTGACCAGAAGAAAAAGTAAAGTAGAAAGCTACGTTGAAACGGATACTCCAATCCAGCTGAAGTTACAGTAATCTGAAGTTGAAGTTCCTGAACACCGAAACAGACCGAAGAAGGGAACGTAGTGAGTAAGAGGAAATGACAGTACAGCATAAGCAGCGATGACTGGATTACTATAAAGGGCACAGAAAACCCACGGAAATTTCCTTTTACAGTAACGTTTCCAACACAAGTTTGGTACGTCATCGGAAAAAACCACCCTCACTTTGGCGGAAGAAACTGTGATAAAACCGAGTATAAAAATAAATAAATGGTGTAGCCCGCTGCGCGGCAGGGCCCGCTATCTATCTTCCTAACTTCCCCGTGGACTCAGAACAAGTAACAAGTTGAAAATCGGAACCTGTCAAGGCGGTGATTGCCGAGCGGATGCAAACACGCAGCACTGCTGTTTGGTTTCTGCCAAGTTTCTGCGCATCGTTGAACAGCAAGTGAGTACTCGAGTACTCGGATTCTTGTGGACACAAAATGCACGACTTGAAGGGGGACTCCAAAGCACCATGCCATGCCGACAAATCGAGTATGAGTACGATGGGTATACCCGGTTAATTGAAGTTAATTCGTAGAAGTAAAGCATAAGCATATGCCACAGACAAAGAGATGTGTCTTAGAAGTACAGGAAGGCTACACAAAGATCTCGACCCACGGAGCCCAGCCTGGTTGGTGCGAGTATGCAAAACAAGCTGAAAAGGAAAAATGAGGTAAACACACCAAACGTGGTTGCCATAAGTGGTCTTGAAATTACGCCGGGTGTAGAACAACGACGTCGGTGATTTGGACGACATTAGGGCCCTTGCTGGACATTATCTGTGTGGGACAGATGTGACAGTAGCTGAGGCATAACCGGAACGACCGGGGGCGAGAATGTAATATTGGGTACAGGAATCCAATAGAACACTGTGAATTACAAGTCATCAGGTGAGATATATCCCACCTCGGTGAACGGAGAGATATCAATGTAGATGTGATTGTGTTCGCCCACAGGGTGCGTACACGATGGGGTGTGTCCGGGCTACAAGCCGATTAGTAGTCAGGGCAGAGCGGAAGTATCGACGCACAATGGAGACTGCGCGGCTCCCCGTGGGGTGGGCGAACTTGAGCACAGCAATATACTGTGCCATTTTGTAGGGGAGCAACGGCCGAGGGACCTTGACAGACCGGTTGCCTTGTTTTCAGGTGACGGGGACCACCATGAGCGTGACGGTCGCCTACGAAGGCAACCAAAAAATTGTGTACTTGGGCCTGTTTAACAGGAGCCCGTGGGGGCAGGGTCGTACAGGGACGAGCGAAACAGCGGCACCTTCAATTGAACAGCTAATTTTCGGCGAGAATTGGTCAAAATCTGGGTCCCAGAATTTTTTTTTTTGGGTGTCACGGTTTTTTCAGGCAACGGAGCGCATCGTTACGGAGGCCCCGTTGCCGTGATGGTTGCTCCCCTACAAAATGGCACAGTAGATGCCCCCCAAAAAAAATAATGATCTGCCTCGAAGTAATCAAAGTAGACTGTATCCACGATAATTCGAGAGAAATGGGTGGTGCTGACGGCGAGAAGCCTGGAGCATCAGACAAGAGTGAAGTTTAAAGAAGTGAAGAAGCCGGTTCAAGTTGCCAAATGTGGGTGGACAGCTATGACCTGGGCTGACATCTTTCATGTGCTCGAACAACCCCGCAATGCGATCCTGCGGGGTATACGTTGTCCGTGTCAAAGCGAGGAGACGAAGTGGCAAAAGACAAATCAAAGTTAAGACCAGACTCGAGAGGCGGATCTATCAAGAGCCTTTCAGAAGGTGCCAGAAGTTCTCAGGGGAGAAAGAACGCGCACCACCGCTGACAACGGAACGTCGACGTAGATGTGGGGACCTGAATGAGGGCCAGTTCAAGCAATAATGTCCATGACTGGGGTAAGAGTCGAGACAGAATGTATGGAAAATAACGGTCGGAATATACGTACGGTAAAGCCAGCAGACACCACAGTTGGGAGGGTTGCGAATTAGTCGTTCGAAATGACCAGGTGGGCAAAGCAAGTCAAAAAAGACCTATGCCTGCGAATGAATGAGCACAATAGGTCATCGAGCACACACTTCTTGAGGCGCGGCGCTGCGGGAACGGCGCTTTCCAAGATCGTTAGGAGCCGCGCGCGGGAAGAGTGTTGCAGGCCAAGGGCGGCACAAACTACAACAAGACGGGAGTCAGTAAGGCGGTCGGCGGAAGCAGACGATATCAGACTGAGGTATTCAAGAGCCAGAGATGTACGAGTAGGATGAGCGGAAGCAAGAATTGAACAGCGGCACTAGTGCTCAGATGCCGCACTTTTTTCAGGACAAAATCAGACACACAGAATAACAGATGGGAGAGAATGGTGTGGCGCGCGTCATTAAGGGGAATGTCACGGTCAAAAGGTGTGCGCAGGACGACCTGTTAAGACATCAAAGAGGCTGAGAAGAGGTTGCGATGATCGGAACCCATCCAATATGTAGAAGAGATGATAGGTAATCTTGGCCTGCACCGGAATCGTTACATTCGGTCCAAGGATTCGTGTCAGGTGGAATAGATGGTGCAGAACGCAGATAGGACGAAAATACCCAAAGGCTCAAAGGAGCGGGGACCGCGGGCACGAGGCGTTGAACCAGAAAGATTGTTATGATTGTCAGGTGAACCGGTTAAACCGTTAAGACCATTAACAAACATGGCGGACCGTGCCCGGGAAGGAGAGCCCGAAGAGTCTACGAGAAATGTATGTAGACGGAGAAATGAATAAAAAGAAAAGACGCACCAGATGCAGCGAGTGACATGTCGGTGGAAGTTGTGGCTGAAAGCCAGTGAGCGGGATCATGGACGCGGGAAAAGTCTCAGAGAGAAGTCGAAGCCAGTCTCGAGGAAATGCCTGGCGGAAGGATTTGCCCCGACGGCGATGCCGGAAAGAAACAAGACTTTTGCGCAAGTGGGTTGCTCATTCAAATCCTAGCGAGAGATCCACATCAAGAGATTTTGCAAAGTTGACGTTAACCAGTGCAAAGATTGTCGGAAATTCGGGGACAGAGAGACAGCGCTTGTCGCGGGAAATGCGCAGTCGAGACACGACAGTGGTGGCTTCATCTGATAAAACAGACAGAGGGGAAAGAGTTGCCTCCGGGAAGATGGACATGGGAGGGAAAGAGGAGCGAGCGACGATATTCAAGCGCAGCCATGGGAACCACAGGCGGAGATCGACACAAGAATTTCAAAGTTCAAGGTATGACGCGGAACTGACATCACTTTTCAAAGATGACGTCGGTTTTTTGCAGGGAGCGCATTAGACCCACTTTTGAAACCACTACTAAACCCCACTACTAAAGATAGCGGGCATTTTTATAACTCGGAACGAATGGCTGCACCGTGTATTTGAGGGCGTCACAATCACAGCCCTCCGTGCTAATCTTCCAGCACAGAGAAGAGCATCCCAGGAATCCACACGCGAGCGAGCCATCTTTGAAAAGTCCGCGGCAGCTATCCATAAAGTAAGGTTTAATCGAGGTGTAATTATCGTAATATGGGGACGAACCTGTCCGGGAAAACCTTCTGTCCTGAACAATTGAAATGGAATGAGTAGCAGCAGGCGGTAATACAGACCAAATTGGCTGACCCCCTTCAGAGCAGTGGGAGGACCAGGAGTTACCGAGTGCTGCACACGATGTCGAATAATACATGTAAGCAGCGCACTTCGGTTCCGGATCGCGTCCTCGCTCCCAATAGACGAGATCTAGATAATTCAGTAGGTTACCCGCTTCCTGTCGAGCGTTCTTCTCCATTTGGTCCATGTGTACGCCAACAGCGACCGACCCGACCAAAGCGATAAGTGCCCCGATCAGCAGCCAAACAAATCCTGGACATCGATAAGCTAAAATGGATAGCGAGACGAGGGACATAGACTAACGTTTCTCCAGCTTAGCCAAGCCTTTCTCCCGATTATCGGCCGCAAGTTCGGTGGCGTGATTTGTTACATTCTGTGCTTGGAAAACGCCAAAAAGATACTCATGTTCGCTGATTTTGCCGTCCTCTGGGCAGTACAAAGTCAAGGCCTGAACACTTCGGTACCAAGATGCTCTCACGGTCCGAATCGACAGTGGTCAGAATGTAGTCGACGATCTTGTCTCGTCCAAGATTGCCGTCTGCATCGCCTAAGCCTTGCAGAAGTGAAGGATTCGTCGCAAGGAGCTTGGTTATCTCAGCGGCGTCCAAGTAGCCATCTCCATCCATATCCGCTGAGATAAACATGGACTGGTGCTGCCCATCAACTGTAAGGGAATGAGAAATTGCGATGGGGGTCATGATCAGACATACACTGGAACAGAGTCTTGCCAATGACAGTATCTCTAGGATCATCTGCGTTGAAGAAGTTAAGTAGTGGCGAGGACGTGCGAGGACCTCCGGGGGACAATGCGGGGAACTCATCCCAAGCTTTGAACGTCGTGGGGATAGGATTGACTGGTACCGTGACCGGCGGGGACTCAACGCAAAGAAGTTGATCGGCGGCCAGATCCGCGCAAGACAATCCTGGATTGAGCTCAACCAGCTGTCCGGACGAAAGGCCATGATCGTCTTCGATCTGGGCACACCAGTCACCGCTTTGAACCTGTTCAGAAAAAGAAAATAAGCGTGGAACGTGAATTCAGGTGTTATCTGATACCCGATACACTTCTCCGCACGCTGGCAGTACGCACGCCACTGCGCCTGGTTGCAAATCATCGCAGTTGATGTTTTCGTTCATCGCCAGGAATTGCCCTAGTTGGACGGAGTTCCCGCTGGCGAGATTGGAACATGTATCGCCGGCGCCTACACCAACGCGAATTTTGCATGGAATAATTGGCAACGGTTCCGGTGCCTGTGACGGTAGAGATGTCGGCGCGGAAACGGAGGTAGTTGTAGTGGCCGGCAGGGGTGGCATAAGGCACAATCTTTGTGAAGGAAATAGCTCCCTGGATAGGTTTGATGAGTCGGATTCTGAATGGAAGAATATATAAAAGGACAGACTCGCAGGAGAGTCCAGGATTGAGCGAGAGAAGGTCATCCGCGGAAATGTCTTGCTCCCCCTCGATTTTGTCGCACCAGTCACCGGATTGGACTTCATATGTCTTCGAACAAGGGACAGAAAGACATAGTCCTTGGCCGATAGCCAGAGTATCACAGTCCAGACCAGGATTCAGAGCGGCGAGTTGAGCCTGCGTAATGTGAGCCACTCCTGAAACGGCCGAGCACCCTGCATCGTGTCAATTCAAAGACAGTGAAATTGCGCTCAAGTTTCCCACCGTCGCCAGAAATTACAGTATACAATGTGCCGCATTCGCCCTGCAATTTGGCGGCGGAAAATCCGGCAGCCGTCACTGGCAGCTGATGAGCACAGTACGTGGTTAGTGTGAAAGGACATACCAAGTGTCAAGCCTGTATAAGCACCGAGCAGGAAAAGCAGGAAGGAAGGCATACTTGACCTGGTCTTGAACAACGGAATATAAATGAAAGCGGCGAGTTCGGGTGGTTACAATTGAGCGCTGGTCCGTCTAAGAAGAACCCCGCGCCAAGCGATTTGAAGAGATGGCGACTGTGTGACTTCTTAAGTCTTCTTCCACAGATCGCCGCGAACTGCAGCTTGACGTGTCCATATACTATTCATTTCTTGACACGCGGTCGCAAACCATACCGCGATGAAGAAGATCCTGACCAGGTGAACTCGGTCGAGAACGACCTGGATAGTGACTAGAGCGGGCGTGGCTTAACCGCCGTTGAGCGGTGTATACTCGTTGGATCCTGGAAGCGGGCTTGGCATGCCCGAAGGTTGGGCTCGCTCTGTCGCGGAGAGTGGCTGAATCGCCGGTAATGTCGATTGCAAGGGGAATCAACCGGTTACTGTTGAATGCGGAAACACAGATGGGGTGCCGAAAAGGCAAAGCACAGATGGGGTCTCAGATGGGTCTCAGATGGGGAGGCGAAAAGCCCAGATCAATAGCACAAGTAGCTACTTATATACAGCTACATGAGTAAGCATAGTGAATAAGCCGATCAGTAAGCAGGCATATCAGTAAGCACATCCGTAAGCAGCCATGAGTAAGCATCTCAGCAAGCACATGAATAAGCACAAGTGGTCCGGCCCGGACCATACTCCAACACTCCCACCCTTGGGAGGACGACAACAAAACGTCCAAACCAAGCAACAAACTCCCACCAAATCAAGCACAACTCCCACCGAATCCAAAACCGCAGAAAGATTCCACCAAAATCTCCAGCAACTCCCACCGATTCCAACGAGTCTCGTCGACTGCAGGGGAAAAAAATAGCGGGCACGCAGAGAGCAGAGTGGCGAAGGTGGTGAAAAGATGATGGACCAATCCAGAGTGAGGACATGGCTGAATGGTGCAGCAGAGGACCAATGGTGCAAGTGATGATGGTGAGAAGCGTGGCATGTGGTGAGCAACATGCAACACAAGAAGGTAAGAGTGTCCTGGAGATAGGAAGTGAATCCATCCCAAGACGAGAGCGAATAAGAACAGAAGCAGCAAGAGGGGGTTTAGAGGCGAAGGCCGGGGCCCATAACCTGTTGAATGCGGAAACACAGATGGGGTGCCGAAAAGGCAAAGCACAGATGGGGTCTCAGATGGGTCTCAGATGGGGAGGCGAAAAGCCCAGATCAATAGCACAAGTAGCTACTTATATACAGCTACATGAGTAAGCATAGTGAATAAGCCGATCAGTAAGCAGGCATATCAGTAAGCACATCCCTAAGCAGCCATGAGTAAGCATCTCAGCAAGCACATGAATAAGCACAAGTGGTCCGGCCCGGACCATACTCCAACAGTTACTGGCTTGGCTTGCACGCTCTTGAACGACGTCCATGATAGTCGAGCCTATACGACGCGTCGACGGCGGGCTTGGCACGCCTCGTAGCTGCACTCGTGGTTTCGCGGAGAATGGCTGAATCGCCGGGTTGTAGGAGAGAGAGAGAGCGTACACATGCTGCTACGGAGCGGCGTATACTAGTTGGACCTCTATGGCAGGCTTGGCGCCCGGAGCATGGACTGGTTTCTGCGCGGCGGCCCCGGGGGAGGCTGGCAGAAATTTGAATCGCCGGTGAAAGGTTGACACCGTCAGCAACTTGAGAGATTCGAGATCCAAAGTACTGCCTATAGTACCCAAAGACCAAAGTCAAAGCCACCCGTTGAAGTGCGACCTGGCGAGCAACTGACGTGAGGCTGAGGACGACGTGAGCAAGGCGTGAGAGTTGGATCCAACAGAACTAGGTCACGTGCGTGTGCAAGCACATCCAAATACAAAACAGCGACTGAATCTTTCTCGACGTTTGCTCGACCGGCTGGCTAAGGGTCAGATCAGCCATCGGTATGTCAAAGTGAAACGCCCCGCCGTCCCCGGGGACTTGATTTCTTGGCACGGATCAACCCTTCGAAATCTATAACATCGGCGACTCCAAGCAAGGCGACTCGAAAGTGCGTGCTGCAAGCGTGCTGTTCAGTGTTGCCCAATGCCAGCAGGTACTCAGGCCGACAAAAACCGAACTTCTCTACCGCAGCCATTGCTAGTAATGTTCCCACCTAGCGCTACTAGATTCGCAAGCACTCTATTCCTTCTCTGGTGTGTGGTTGGAGGTGCGCGTTCAAGCTCACCGATGCTTCGGTGACCGACCGACATACTGCATCTGCATACAACATGCGAGGTACGAGCACAGATATGTTGTAGCGTCTGTTTAGAAGAGACTAGCATCTGCATAGGTCTCGCACACGAAATTTTCCCCCGCGCAAACTGCACAACTGAAACCGTGATATCGGGTGACAGCTGCGCGTCTCTGGCCACTCGATGTGGATTATCCGGAAGCGCGTTTGAAACAGTCAATCCTGGTTTAGACTGTTCCAAGCTTGCAGTCGACCAGTGGGTCTGTTGCACTACTGGAACTTTGCCCTCGAAGTATGTGGGGATATATACTCGCTCATGAGTCAGACGGCTGCTGATGTTGGGCAACAGACGTCCCAATCCTAACCCGGATGGATCCTGCTACAGTGTCGAGATTGGTAGGCAAAACATTATCCTGGAGAAGATGGCGGTATATTGACCACTGGTTGTAGTCCCAGGAGCAGATTGTTCGCAACTTTCGGTTAAATACGACATCACCCTCCAGGTATTCCCTGGACTCTCCGTGGCTCATATTGCGACTCATAGCTTGATGCTGTAGGAAATCGACGCATGGAACACGCAGACATGGCGGTATATTCACTGACTGTTGGAATTTCTGAGCCAAGGCACTTATTTCCGACCCTTTAGATGGACCGGATGCCAAGGCCTGCAGCCCGGCATGGTCATCTGCTTGTCGTCCGGTACACCTCACCCACCCGCCCAGAATTCCAGTATGCGTGCCCATGATTTGCTGTACTTTCGCTTCTCATCCCGATGGATCTCAGGTATTCCGTGTGGCCTGGAGAGTGTGGGCAATCAAGCGTGCCCATTAAACGGTTGCTGTGACAAGTAAGTACTCAATCAACGCACCGAGCTGATGTCTGATTGCCAATACGTAGATGGGGCTTGTACGTTTATCTCTCAAATTGACCATGCGCCTAGCTCATCTTTCGTCGTGAAGTTGTGGCCTTACGTATGTGCTTTAATCTCTCATTTTCTTTCCGTGTATCTGACTCGTCCTTCCAGCGACGACTTCTGCGCAGAGAACCCTGGCGGAGCACCTGGAACCGGGTGCCAAAGCAACTGCCAGCCTCTGTCGAACTTCGATAATGTGCAAGGCGCTCTCGGTAAATACTTCTGCTCCCAAAGAAATGGCATGTTGAACCCAGCGCAGGTGGAGGCGCAAGAAACATAATAGGTTATTACAGCAACTGTATGTTCCTCGCACCATTTGTTTCCGGATCCTTCACTCACCGGGACCTAGGGGCCTCCACTCGCACATGCGACGGCGTGCCCTCCACAGTTGTCCCCGCTGTTAGACCACGCGATCTCGATCCACTTGCATACTCCCACCTCGTCTACTCCTTTGCGTCGATATCAAGAGGCGACTGGCGATTGACAGAGACCCAGGACAATGACCGAGAACAAATTCAAGAGTTCCAAACCCTGAAACAGCAAAATCCCAACCTGAAAACAATGTGGGCGGTTGGAGGATGGGCTTTCAATGTTCGTACTTTGTTGTGACCCCATTGTCCGTCCCACAAAACGACTTTCCCCCAAGGACCCTCCCACCCAAGACGTATTCTCCCAGGTGGTAAGCACGCCGGACAACCGTGCTGTCTTCATTGCCAACGTTATGAGCCAACTGGCCGAATACGGATTCGATGGGCTCGATATCGTGAGTTTAAATTGTTCCTAGCTCTCCTTATTATTACTGACTGCGCGTACCAGGACTGGGGTACGTTGAACTACGCGAGAACCTTCTTTGAGTTCACAAAACCTAGAATATCCTGGCGTCGAACGTGGTGGTACCACACAGGACGGCGAAAACTTTCTAAGTTTATTGCAAGAGTTCCAAGCCGCAATGAATTCTTCTGGGCGAAGAATAGTCCTTACATTCACAGCCCCGGCGTCCTTTTGGTCCGTGCGACTCATAGCGTCCTTGTTGCCCGTCACATCATGAACCTCTAGGTACCTACAGCAGTTCAAGATCGTCGAAATGTCCAACTACGCCGACTGGATTAACCTAATGACATACGTGAGTCCGGTGTTGAGTCCGGATCTCGGCTATTTGCTGGTACTTGGCCCTCGTTCAGGATATTCACGGCTCCTGGGATATAAAATTCAATACAGGTGTGCTTCCACACACCGCCATCCCTGAAGTCAATGCCGCTGTGAATATGCTCATCAAAGCTGGGGTCAAGTTGAGCAAGATTAATCTGGGGATCGGCTTCTACGGCCGTTCCTTCACCCTCGCGGATGCTACCTGCAAGGTTGCCGGATGTCCGCTAAGCGGAGGTGGTACTCCTGGGCCATGCACTAGTATGTTAACCGTGCCTCGTCTCCTGAGAGCAATGCCTAATTTGCCATCCAGAAGGAGAGGGGTTCCTGAGCTACGGAGAGATTGATTATTTGATTCAGTCGCGGGACTTGACGCCAGAGTATAATGCAACTTCTGAGACGATGGTGCTTCAGTACAATGATCAATGGATCGGGTAACTCCAATTTTGACTGACTACCGCCGCATATTCTCACAATTTGCGCAATGCAGATACGAAGATCCGTACACAATCGCACAAAAGCTCGACTACGTCTTGAGACGATTGATGCCTGGAGGTAAGCTGCTGCGATTGAATTCATACAAAATGGGATATAACCTTGCACATCCAGTTTTGATTTGGGCTGTGGACCTCGATAAAAATGGGGACCTCCTCAGTGCGGTATGTCTTCTCAGATCGCCAGATATCGCTCTTCATCTCAAAACATGACCAGGTCGCAGGCAAATCGCTCGTTCCGACGGTTAACGCGAACGACTGTCCAGCGGACGGTGTCTGGCCGCGCACGCCTCCTGCAACTTCGGCCACCCTTCCATGCGATGCCTCAAATCCCAACGGACCGAAGAAGGACAGACGTTGCGGAGGCCCTTCTTGGGGTGACCCGTCTCAAACATTGTGTGGCTTGGATAGTTTGATGCTGGCGGCATTCGGCCACTGCTCTCTTTAGTTCCACTGTCCGATACGCCATCCAACCGCAACGACGCAGGAGGCGGCGCTTCTTCCGGATTTCTCGCGCGTAATAGAGTTAGAAGCAATCTAGACTGACAGCCGCACCTCTATCTCCTCCTTGCCCCCATACAATGTCTCCGCATCGGTGACCCAATTAAACAGACAGCCCCCGCACCCGCTCGCAATCCCAAACGGGTTCAGCTCCAAAAGCTGCACCTCCCCGGCGCTGGTGTGCACATACACATCGAACACAAACCCGTCCCTGTTCAAACTGTCCTCCATCCCGTTCTCCGCTGCATACGCCAGAATGGCGTTGTAGATGCGTTCGATCCCCGCCAACAAGTGAGTGATCTCCGTCTCGATCTGCATGCGGGGCAGATCTGCGAGCAGGCTGGGTTTGTGCCAGCTGTACTGGCTGACGGCGGTGACGCGGGCAGGGCGCGGGTGGTACGCGCTCGTCGGCGCGCAGAACACGCGGTACTCACGCCGCGTGTCCATCAGGTCGTCCCAGTGCACAAAATATATGTGCACGGGGTTTCCCCGCTCGAGCGCATCTGAGATGCTATTGTGCGAGCGCTGGCTGGTCGCCAGCTGATCGACTATCGCGCTCGCTGACGTGAGCGGCGCGTCGAGCGGAGAGTCTTTCGGTGATGCGGCATCGTAGCGTGCGAAATATCGGGTGAGGGGCGCGCCCTCGCCCACAGAAGACTTCGGGAAAAGATGGTCGAACGGCGAGGGGTCGAGCAGGTCGTCCTTGTGCAAGTTTGAGATCTTCCAGGTGTGCATCGCCACGGAACTCGCTTTCAGCAGCGTTTTGGCGTAGTACGGAGTCAGGGTGACCGTGCGTATGTCGTCTCGGTTCATGTGCCGCAGCCGCACGATGAGGTTTATCCAGCGCCCATAAAAAGTCGTTTGAGGGTCTGGAAGCGTTGTTGGGACTTGTTCCGCGAGAGTGGGCGGGAGCAGCGCAGGGTCCTGGAAGCAAGTGTTGAAAAGTTCTGTTTTATCGGCGATGCTTTGCGCGACAGTAGCTGAAGACACAAGGGTGAGCCGCATGTCGGTGGTACGCAAGGCGAGAAGTCGGTACCGATGTCATCAATCGATCGCTGATGTTAGATGGCCGCTGTAGCGGCTTGTTGAAGTTGAAACGCAAAATTTTGTTCCAACAAGACCTCGATGTCTCTTACCTTTCAGGGATGGTATATGAAGCCAAGATTTGCTCTTCAGAGGAGATCTTTGTTTCTACGGTATAGAAACATCCAGCCTTCAGGGAACGTATCAAGGGAGAATGATGGATACTGAAGGAGCGAACGGCCACATTCAAACAGGGGCATTGTACATTTACAGCTCCGATGGTCACCGCATGTAAGCAGTACAGCGGGCATTATACCGCACGACTCATTGCCTAGTCGTCCTCCGGATTGAGCAACGGTATTTCGCCCAGCCGATACATCGACCTATTTGCTCCGACTACGCTGTCATTTTCGTCACAGGTGCAGGGGAGCATGTATGTCGTCTCCGTTGATGTGTGGTGTCACCTCCAGCACTGTGGTGGCTTGGTTGGAACCGTCTTCGATCATTTCCTGCAATTCAACATCCCCGACAATCGTTTGCGTCTCAGAGTCGCCATGTATGGGCTCGATATCCACCAGGCGTTCCCGGATGAATGCTACAATGCCAGCGGACTCTGACCCGGGCTTACCACCCTCAGTTTGCAGGGCGGGGAAGTCCTCGTGCCATTTTCTAGTGAGGGTCCGGCGCTGAAGCAAATGAGCAAGGCCCAAGGCGGAGAGTGGCCGTCTTCCTGCGAAATATGCGTCAGTTCCGTCACAGAGCCACTGTAGGATCCTACCGAAGGCAAAGTATAGAACGTTTGCGCCGAAGAACAAGACAAATGTGCCATTGATGAATGTCCATGCACCACCGAATGCGGATATCCCGTCTATCGGGGTGGCGGCACTGTCTTGGAGGAATTTGGTCCCCCAAGGCTCCCGTTGTACAAGCGTTAAGGTTGACGATAGAGAGTCGGGCGTGTGCACACTGTTGGTATTGAAGAGTGTGCTTACTTCCATATTCCAGACCGTTCGCATAGCCTAAAAGGTTGATTCGTTGAGAGCGCATAGGCAACGGGAAGCCGTCCGTACAATGAAGGCACCAAATAGGCGGGAAGTGGGTGCCCTAAATATCTGCCTGCTTGTCCATTTGAGATGTGCAAAGAGTTGTACGCCAGGGATGACCGGGATAGGTTCCGTGAACTGCAACAAATCATTCAACTGCAACGAATTGATATCGTTGCGATCCAGATCTCCCACTCCGGGGTAGACACTGAAGATTGAGGTCCAATCCAGATCTGCTGCAGCAAACGTGATCGAGATTGTTATTGTATTTTGCCACCAGCCCGCAGGACCTGATGGCAGTCAGTCGCTAAACCTCCATTGTGCACACAGTCATACATTCTGCAACAATGAGATGCGCGAGACCATCAACTGTACTCGCGGGGCAGAGCACGGTACCAGAGGTTGTCTCTACCCAGGTTACAGCTTTGCCCGAAGACAATTGCGCCTATACGAACATTGCTTCATACAATAGGTGCAGATGTAGAAAGAAAACGCACATCAAATAAAATAGTTACATTGTGAGTGTCACTGATCGACTCCACCGCGTCCTCAATTTGGATAGACAAGGTGTCGGTGCGAACCTTAGCTTGCAGCGGGATCAAGACAATCGAGTACACCGCGAATATTGGGAGGGCAACGATGACCCCGCTGAGGATTAGCCCGCGCACCACGATAATTCCACTGGACTCCCCCCTAAAACAATTGTCAGGATATTGCAGCGCCGGGAAGGACGAGGATCCAGTAAGGAATGTACATACCTCACCAGGGGTCTCCCCAATGATCGATTCACCAAGATTCTCCATGCGGTGTACGGGGGATTTGAGGTCGAGCAGCCACCGAGGAACGCAAATTGCTGATGCCAAAATGGTTCCGGCGACCGTCGAATCGTCGCCGTACGGAAGACAGCAGCCACAATGAGCGGTGCGGGCAGCAGCATGGGGAAGTAGTCTATTGAGGACGCTGTTTCCACAACGTGTATCAGCCAAGCCACACCACAGTCTGGGGGAGTGATATATCATGGGTGGGCAGGGTGCCATAAACCATGATATATGTCAGGGTCCAGTTGTAGACGTACCAATGATGTATCACTTGCAGAATAGCCCATATAAGGGCCACAGCTGCCAACAGGCAGTCGTCGCTGTTGTACACGACGTCGACGACGAGCAGCAATGTGTGCTTGTTTATTGATGGGATGATGCAAGCATCCCAATTCGGCAGACGATGGCAAACGATGCTCGTCGTCGTCCGCCACGATGAGCTCGCAAGCAAGCCGTAAAAAAATCGTTAAAATCAGAAGAAATTGAATTACAAGCGGCACAGTAAATTAATCGAAGGTGTCTATGTACATTGCGTTTCTGTCCGCATTGCAGCGGGAGGGACCGCATACGCCGCGTCATCGATGTGAGCGTCACACTAGTACTCCTCCTCGTCCACCTCCTCTTGCTCGTGCCCCTCACGCGTAGCGGTAAGGCTCGGTGTTTGTCCCACCACCCCTACTCCCATCGTTGCGGCGGCCCGTCCTCGGGGTGGACCGTGTACGGGCGGAGATGAGCGCAGCACGTTCACGAGGCATCCCTCAGCCCGGGCGTCGTATCGGCGCCTCCCTCGGGAACGCCGACAGCATGCCCACGCTGCTCGGTCGCCCCTCACGCTGCAGAGCTACCTGCATACGCGCCGCGCACGATTGCGCGCACCCGCAGTCGCCTGCGCACCGCACTCGTCTGGCGAAACCGACGTCGGCAGCGCACGCACGCGCCGGCTCTCGGCGTGGGTTGCCCAGACCTCAACACGTGTGGTGCGCTGTTTACGGGCGGTGATGAGCGCAGCACGCCCATGGGTATGCTCACCCCCGCATCCGTATCTCGCAAAGCCAATGCTGCTCGCGCAGGGCCAATGCTGCTCGCCCGTCCGAGCTCGCAGTGCAGACCCGTCTCCATGCACCTCGAACTCGGCGCGTGATTGCGCGTGCCCGCAGCCGATTCTGCGCGCCGTGCTCCGCCGGCGAGGCACAAGGGCTGGTGGTAATACCTCGTCCCCCTGGTGTCACTTCCTCCGCAGCCACAACGTGCTGTATAGCGAGAGCGCGGAAGATTTAACATGTGGCAGATGTCATGGGCGGCGCTGGTGGACAAAGGCGGCTCCAGCGGTGGCGTTCGCTCATCCTTGCTGCCAAGCATCGCCAGCCGTGTAAGACGATCGGGGTGGGTGCGGCGGCAGGAGAGAGGTATTCAGAACGCACCACGGAAAAGATAGTTGAAGCGCTTCAGCTGAATGATGGGTCACTATGAGGTCAATATGAGGCGCGTGCAGGGAGCCTGTATGACACACCGATCGCAAGCTTTCCCGACCCAGATTTCCCTCCATACATCCACCCGTAGCCGTGCATTGCCTTGGGGCAGCAGAGTTTGGATGTTGTGGACAGAAAGAAAGCAAGAGGGGTGAGAGACGGTCACAAATCAGCGGAGGGTGGCGAATTACGAGTGTCGCGGCTCACCAGTCGGGGCCTTGGAGTCTGGGAGAGGCGAATCGTGTGGTGGGAAGAAGAGAAAGAGGATGGTCACACCGTGTGACTAGGTGACTTTCCATTTTGAGCGGACGGAGTTCATGTTTGTTTAGCAGAGTCAAAGACTCTGTAACAATTTCAACACCGTAAGTCGGTTTCTGATGATAAAATAAAGGGCATCGCGGCAAAAGATTTGGAAAACAGGGGTAGTGAAATATCAGCGACAGAACAAACCACGTCGATCAGACCAATAGTTGTGCGCAAATTAGGTTCTGTCTCCCTGATCAAGGTCTGTGAGTCTGTATATTCATGAAAATGCCAAATTTCAAAAGCTGGGGGTTTGTGGTCGCAAAGGTGTGCAGAATGTATGATTTAACAACCGTCAACTCACCGTAACTTCATTACCCTAGCCAAGTAATGTTCACGTTGCTTTTTTTTCAACTCCCTAATTCGGTGGTCAGGAAGCATCCAGAGTACCTTCACTTAATTACTTTGGTCAATCGCTATCCTCATAAAGTAACAGAGCGTCGTAACGACTCGACAAAACGAAGTTTTCCAACACCATCAGATATTGATCTCAGCGGCGAGGCCACTTTTTGAGGATTGTATTATTATTTTAGCAGACATGATGGAAACGAAACATCCTCATTGACATCCATTCTACTCTAAAGCGATTCGAGCGGACTGTTTAGGAGATGCTCGAAGCCGAGGGGAAAGGTTTACTCAATCACGTTGTTTTCAAGCGTTTAGACCATTTCCGCAAGCGTGCACGTTCCGATGGAGCCCAAGCACGTAGATTTATGTAGTACTATCAAAGACAAAGTCAAGAAAATGTAGAATAGATTATTCGATTCGGATATCGACGCAGAGGGACAAACACCGGCGGCGCAGCCCGGAGAACCAAATTGCTGCTACCGACAAATCTGCGCAAGGACGACCGAATGCGCAGAGTGCCAAATAACGCATGGGACGCCGCACGCGTAGCGGGCCTCCTGCGCGTAGCGGGCCTACAGCAGGACTCTGCAGCGAGCGCGCCAAAACAGGGAGCCGGTGATGCGTGCGGCCTGGGCAATTCCTGAACAGGCCGCGGCGGACCAGGGCGCGAATATGAGGGAGGTCTGAGGAGAGCGATAAATACGCACGGTGGAGCCGTAAGACGATGCTGGAGAACCAGCAGTCGAACGCCAGCCCCGTGCGTGCGCGTCGAGACAGCGAAGGAGAAGGCGGGGAACGAGGGGGCACAGAGAGCGAGAAGGAAGAGGGGCGAGGGGCAAGCGCCAGCGCCGTTTTGATGCGCCCATCGGGTACAATCCGTAGACGTTCCCGACACGCATTAGTACGGTTGGGGCGCGTGCGGGGGACGGCCACACTGTTAGTCTTGAGGTGCCCAAAAGATCTAGGGGAAAAGGGGCGGGGGCCGAGCACCTGGGCCGTTTTGATGGTCCCGACTCCCGACGGCGGCGAGCTGCGGCTGTCCAAGGGCGGCTGAGGGGGCTGGAACCGCGCGAAGGGGGGGTTAATACCAATCATTGATGTGAGCGGAGGGCCTGAGGCAAAGGAAGCAGCAGACAAGCGGGGCGGGGGAAGGGCGGAAGGGAGCGAAGGCGAGGGCATTTGATGCTAATACATGCAAATGATCACCGGCATCAGAACCCATTTCGGACAGCGCGATGCGCTGTAGTGCACGGACCAGGAGCGCCCACGCAACGCCGCCCCAGGAAGTGCCGCGCCACGCGGGCAGAATTACTAGAATAGGTAAGGTCTGCTGCTGATATATCAGTGCATGTCGTTAATTGGACCCTGTGATATATCATGGTTTGTGGCTCCGCGCGCACCCCATGATATATCAGAACCCCGTATACGCCTGCAAGCCACGACTGTCGAGTGACATGAGTTCCATGCATTCCCAAGATAATGAACATAGAGCATTACCGATAACAATCTCAACGACAGTCACCAGCATATCAAACATTGCTCCACGCATTTGCCCTGCAAACAGGCTAATTTTTTGTGAGTGTGTTAGAGAGAGAGGCCTCCGTCACGCACACTGAAGTATGGTGAAGGAAGATCAGGCATGCAGCTACCAGTGACAGTGGCCAGCCGCTGATGGGGACCAGGTCCGGATAGTGGGCCATTTGGTACGAGGTCCAGCCAATCGTCGCGATGGCTAGGGCAAGAAGTAAGCGGACATTGTAAACCCTCGCTTTTGGGTTGAAAAGGACGGCAGAGAACCACATTGCAAGGGAAAGAGCAAGGGAGAACGTGGAATTGAGCTTTTGATACCGTTTCGTGGCTGCAAGATGTAGACGAACCGCTCTTCTCCCGCTTGACTGTTAGACAGACGGGAACAAGACGGGAAGATCAGAAATGGTAGGACAAACATGGCACAAGTTATTCTTGACGATACTTTCTGTAGCAAGATGCATATGTCAAGCGGTTATACCGCGACCGCAGTCCCAGAGATTTGGCAACCCGAGATTCTACGAGCAGACGTGGATGAATCCTAACAATTCAGTCGGCTCTTTCTAGCATAAATTTGAGCGGGATCTTTCAAAAATGGGATCACAACTCACGGGTGTCTCACAGACATTGCTTCTGTGCTCAAGAAGAGTGATATGTTCCTGAGGTGCCTGTCAGTTTCGAAAGGATCCGAGTTCTCGACGAACCGGGACTTCAGGCTCTCGCCCGGCGTAAATTCTTGATATTGCTTGTTGGCTCGAATCTGAGATTTTGAAATTGAAAAGAACTGCGAAGGACTACATGTACAGAACGGTGGACTGTTGATCAAGAACCCAGTCTTCTCCCGATCGATTTTTAGCCAGACGCGAAGATCTGAACAACGATGGCACAAGATTCTTCTTAGTGACACTCAAAGAGTAGCAAATATCGCGCACAGGTGTGCCAGGGCAGGCGTGGATGAATCGGACCTCGACCAGTTCCAGCATAATTTGGGTTCACTTTGCCGGAAATGGAGCCACGACTGACACAGCGCCCTCCATGTGGCCAGCCGAACTTGCGGGGGTGCGACGTGTAGGGTACCTAAGAACATATAATTCAGAGAAATTGCTGCCAGGCGTTTACAAGGGTGGACTGACGCACGAAAAGGAGAAAAACGCCACACTCATTGTGAGCGGGCGAAAAAACGCGTCGCGCGAAAAGGGATGCGGGGAGCTGCATGCTTGAGGGCAGGAGGAAAGTTGGCCAGGTCGGGGTCGGGTTTTGTTTGTGGCCCGCAGCTGGTAATATAGGAATTTAAACTGGCGCCGGGAACTTTTAGTGGCTGTACCCATCATTTCGCCAATTCCATTCAGCGCGAGGTCTCTGTTCTGTTACGACGCGCCCTGCGGACATTTACACTTTTGCTGAGGTGTCAAGTTCGAACCTCACAAATGCCTTTCTTTTGCGCTCCACGCAGTGGGCCCAGCGGCGAGCGGTAAGCTCCGCGCAGCGGTCGGGGTCTGGGGTGGAAAACCCCAGCCGTCCGGGCCGGCGCCCGCAACCACACGAAAAAAAAACCAGATCAAATGCAACTCGGAATCGGAATTCTCAAGCTGCCCCACGCTGACTCACATAAAAATTGTCACTTCATCGAGCGGATGCTCCACGCAGTGGTGCTTCGCGAAATTCGATGGGGTGACAATTTTTCTGTGGGTCAAGTGGGGCAGCGAGAGAATGGAGGAAAGCGTGACGTCACGCGTGACCAAAAGTTCCCGGCGCCAGTTGAGCCTCCAGTAATATATCGATGGTAATTCTATCGATCCTACGCGTGCACAAGGCGGAAATCAAAATCGACTTGCCGGTGATCTCCCTGCCGAAATCTTCTAGCAGCGACCGTTTCAAGCTTTTTTCACGCCGAGCAAACTGTAGCCAAAGTTCATATCGGTGAGATTGAACGTGGTCGTACTTGGTCGTACTTGGCTTGGGAAACATCTCAGGCCGACGGACCCATCGATGCGCGGGAGAGGATGACACGAGGTTGAACGTTGAACGTTGATGAGCGATGCTGGGCAAGGCAAGGAAACCGCAAGCAGCAGGGAAGGCTGATAGTCAAAGTCGAAGGATTCACACCAAGGAAGCCGCAGCAGGACAGATGGGGCTTGATTGCTGCTTGGATTAATATCGTTGCAAGGAAAGACGGCGGTCGATAGTGTCAGTCGGCTCGCGAGTCCGAATAGTTTTCGCCGTCTAACATACGAAGGTCGATCCGAGTTGCATATCTAAGCTTGCTAGACTTGCCGACAATCTGTGGGGCGGAGAAAAAGGCTTGGAAAGCATCTATGCGTGGCGGGAACTTGCATCGTACCGCGTCTGCGCGGTGGAGACCCAAGGAGAAAGTCTGTCAGTATACAGCCAGAAACGAGACGTCCGGGAGGCCCAGCAAGATCTGCGCCACGAATTTCGAGCCCGCAGCAGTTGCCAGCGAGCTGTAAACGGAGCTGTTTAATTTCCTTGCGCCCAGACGCTGATATCGATCCAGTATATACTAGTCCATCGGCATCTTGAGTCCGACAAGTGGAGAATGTCTCGTTCGGTGGAGTCTTGCAGGCGTGCGCAGTCCGTCGGTTACTTAATTGCATTGAAGCAATGACGTTCGTGCAATACCGGGTGATGAACAGCTGTAAAAATATTTTTTTGGAGACCGCTATCAATAATTGCCGACGCGCAGCACGTCGCATGCTCAGGCCAAAACAACGCACCCGGCGAGGACGGGTGGTATCGGGGCGTGCTGACGGCTGAAACGCTCCGCGCATAGGAGCCTTTAGCCTTTAGCGAGATCGCGAACGGGGTCAAACGTAGCAAAATAGCTGTATAACAGCTTTCGCGCCGAATGTGGTTGTGCTGGCGAGAATTGGCGAAGAACCGAAAGAAATCTGAGTGCAATGGGCAAGCCATGGGGTCGGAGTCGCTGCGACGCGGGAGTGCCTCAGCTGTGGTCGTGGATCCGGCGAGAGAGCGGACAGCGCCGAAACTCGGCATGCGTGGCTGTGCTCGAGGCCGCTGCGGAGCTCGTGAGACGTGCTCGCTTATAAGGCGCGCCGACGACTCTTGTCCTCTCCCACATCCACGCCCCCCATGTCGCAGAACGGAATCGACCGCAAAGACCGCAACCCCTCGCCTTCGGGCTCTTCCAGCTCAAGGGGACCCCCTTCCTTCGCTTCCCTTCCCTGCTTTTCCTTTCTTCCTCCCTTCAATGCCTCGCGGACGCTCCTGCGTTCCAGTGCAAGTCCAGCAACAGCAAAGTCGTCTTCGTGCCCATGCAGCTGCAGTCGGACGTCGTCGGGCAGCTCGCGCAGTCGGGCTCCGGAGGCAGGTTATCCGCTGCTTCACACCCATGCCCTTCCTTCCCGCAGGCCCATTCTTCCGCGTCCGCTGGCACCTTCGACGTCCCGCGCTGTGACGGCGCCGCATCGTGCGTGCTTGCACTCTCACTCCGTGCTCCGTCCCGCCCGCTCTCGGCTCCTTACCCGTGTGTGCGTCGACTCGGCGCGCGCGGTACTTGGCTGCCCCTGCCGCACCTCTTTGTGTATGCACGTACACACGTACGTAGCTATCTACAAATCTGTCTTACCTACCTACGAAACCCCAATACATCTCCCTTCCCCACTCGCACAAACCCGCGCTGTCTCAATCAAGTCCAAGCCAAAATGGGCCGGACTCTCACCGCCGCTCGAACGAGTGCCGGCTTTTGAGGCGCCGTACACCTTGAACTGAACGAGCCTGGCAAAATAAAGCTTTCGGCGCACGTGGATTGTACTAATAAAATACTTACCAAGCCTTGAATCGAACTCGGTAATCCGCCCGAGCTTCAAAACGAGTCAGTAATTGACCGAATGCACGAACGTGAGACTTACTGGTGAGTTTTCCTTTCAATCCATCCCCGCCACATTCTCCTTCATTCGCAATCCCCGTGCCCTCAAACTCGAGATTAGGATAAACACCCCTTCAACACACGCGTTAACACCTAAAGCCGCACGCAAACCCGGACTCACTCACCTTTCAAAACCCCAACGGCGTCGCCGAGGTGCCCGAGGATCCCAAAAGGACTCAACAACGCGGTTCTAGAAAGACAGAAAAGAAAAGAAAAAAACCGGTGAGTGAGTCGTTGGGTCGGAGTGAATGAATCTGAGGGAATGAATGAGTGAATCGTTGAATCGCTGATTGTAATTCGAACAAAGGGTAGCGCACGTTCGGAGTAGCGAGTATAGCTGACTGGTGGAAACTCGGGTCAATTGGATCAAGAACTCAAGTCCGAGTTTCGAACAAAAGTCTGGAATAAATGAATAAGTGAATAAGCTTGGGACGATTCAACAACCCGCCGCCCACAAATCGAACCTTGTCCTCTGAATACGTCCCTCAACCTAAAAACAGCCCCAACCTCAACACAAGCCCGACGCTCTTCCCCCTCCCCTCCCTCTCCGTTCAGAGTAAAGTAAAGTTACGGGGACGCACCTTCAACGCGATCCCCCAACTCAATCCCTCCATCTCTCGTCAACCTCTCCCACTTTCCTCATCCCAACTCCACACGGCGGGCCCGCAACACACATACGAAACTGCGACCCCAACAATCTGAAAAAAAATCTTGGTGTCAGCGGACCACCGAGTCGAACGAAACCAAACCAAGGTGAAGCAAGACGTACCTTGGATTTGAAGAAGGCGGGGAGTGAGTGGTTAGTGGTGCATGGGTGGTGAGTGGTGACTGAGCGAGATGAGACAGTAAACTGAACTGAGCTGAACTGTGTTGATATTGTTAGTGATTCGACGAGGCGCGCTGGAATAAGTACTACAACGACAACGGTAACCTGAGATATCTATAGAATGGTAAGTTAAACGCCGACGAATCAAGCCGAGAACGTTACCTTCAACCCGCGTGAGTCAACGCGACGCAACACGGATGTGAATCTGAGGGAAGTAAAAGAAGTCAGTCAAAGAAAATTTGCGGATAGATTTGAAACGGACGCGAATACAATCAGTACGATCCGACCTACCTTTGAAATCTTTAGTCAAAACTACAATGAATCAAGAGGAAAACTCACCCCGGGACTTATCTCATTCGCCGCAACGCAGCTTGGATGTGGATCTAAGGAAAGGCGGCGAAGCCAGTTCAAAAAAAATGTCAAGATAGACTCGAGACAAAGAATACAAGACCATCAGTAGTACCCATTTGACGTGCTGCAAGGGTCAGATCTTGAGGCCCAGTTGAAGCGACGCGAATACAACTTCGCTGGTCCGATCCCGACCCGACCTGTCTTTGAAATGATTAGTCAAAGTACGAGGAATCAAGATAAAAGACTCACCACGGGACTTGTGTGGAGGCGCGACACAATTTGAATCGGAGTCTGAGAAGGTGAGGGAAAGTCAGTGAAGTGAAATGTGCAGATAGCTTGAAAATGACGCTACCAACTCGAGCTAGGAAGGTTGGCCAGTGCGATGTTAACTTGCGCTGATTAGAGGTGCGGTTGAAATACCTTGAGGCGATCGAGAACAGCCCAGAGGAGCCAGATAAACGAGATTAACTTGATGAGTTATTCGAGTCGCGTTGGCAGAAAGGCTTGCGAGCCAGAGTTGCGAGTCGAAATTGAAAAACCCCAGTGCAGATTTGACGCAAGATATTGAACTGGGGCATCATAGTCGACCCTAGAAAGCTTTGAAGAGACGCTTGAGGAAATACAAAGAGAGCCAGAATCAAAGAGGACGCGACAAGTCTTGCAGACGGGAATCTTGTGGCGAAGACTTGAAGGAGCCGGCGGATAATGAGAGAAGAACTCATTCAAATCGCACAGAGCGTAAGCTTTAAACAGCAATCTTGAAGAGAGACGAGAGGAAGCAGAGTTAAAGAGGCGACGAGACTTGCAGACACAGAATCTTGGGGACGAGTCTTGACTTTGAAGGGAACGGCGCGTGGATTAGATGACCAGAAAGTATTTGAAGCAAAGCTGAGAAGCGCCAGTGCAGATCCAGAGACAGAGGTTGAGACAAGAATGAATTGAAATCGCGCAGAGCGCAAGAAAGCTTCTAGAGAATCTCCAGGAGGGAGAAAGCGAAGCAGCCCAAAGTTGAAGAGGCCGAGAGTCCGAGACGACTTGCTGACGAGAAATCTTGGGAATAAGAGGGGCGGGTGGAACGAGAGAGGCTGCAAATGAGAAGAAAGAAGACTTGAAAGAGCATGAGCAACGAATCCAGAATAAAAAAAATACGTACCTCGCGACCCGAAGCCCCGAAACCCCCAACTTCGCAACTCCCCACCCGGATAGACGGCCCAGAAAAGCTACAAGGGACTGAAACAAACAATAAGCATAAACCAAACGAACAAAAGACATCCCACATACCTTGGCTGACCCGCGGGCTGAAAGGTGGTGGTGGTCGAGGAAGAAGAGGCGAAGACGTGGCCGTGTGAACACGATGCCGGAACGGCTTGATGGCCTCGGCGAATGCCGGAGTCGTCCTCGGAGGAGAAACGAGCGAGGTACGGTCGAGGTGAAGCCAAGGCAGGTGTCGGATCCCACCCCGAATCAGCCCGTTTATTGATGCTGCCATGCCGATGGCTGATAGTAAGGAAGGAGGGAGGGGAGGGAAAGTGGGCAAAAAGTGGGCGACATACCAAAGGGCCGCGAGGGCAGTGGTTTTTAACCCAGATGTGAGCCGCGACGTGGGAGCGCTGCTGACTGAGTCAACCTTAAGCGAGCGCTCCCGCGTTACCGGTGGAGCGCACATGCGTGCATGCAACTCCGAAACCGGAGATCTTATAGGTGCCTGGGAAGTATGATTGGTTTGGGGTGAGCTACAGGGCATCTTTCAGTCAGAAATTTGGATTCCTGGTATGCAGGGTACTGGGATAGTACATCTGTGCCCAAGGGCAAGCAAGAGGAGGTGTTTCTGAAAAGTGAGTTCAGCCAAAATATTGACAAGGCAACGAATCCGCGCTGTAGCGCAGATTCCAGGCCCCAACAAATCAAATCCATCCCTTAAAATGATTACTCCGTGATAATAATAGCTGCCATGCGCTCCCTGAACTTCGGGGAGCGGAATGCATGGGAAACACCGTTTCGCGTATTGCGGCGTACCCGGTCCCCCGTGCGTTCCAGAACTCTGCAGATCTGGCCTAGACGTGTTTCAGAGCAATCACGTGATACATTGGGTGAGTTGGACCAGCGATTGCAGCACAAGCACATCAAGTTCAAAATTTGCACACAAACACAATTCCATGCCTTCCTGAGCACGGGCCGGTCCCCAAACCACTCTGGGAACACTCTAGAGTTCCACATAACAAAGTTCCCACGCCAAGAGTATTCCATTTCCTGCTCAACGCACCTCAAGAATCGATTTTAGTGGGTTTTCAACCCGAAATTCCCATATATGGACGAAAGTGTTGAGTCCGGTCCGGTTTCCGACGCCCCAAAAATATTCAGTTGAAGGGAATTTTGGGGGTGAAAAAATGGGGAAGAGGAGCTAAACGCGGCTAATACTAGGGCCGAATTACGGCGCCTTGATGCGCAACTGACAGAGAAAAAGACAACAAAAAATGCGAACTTGCGCGAAATAAAAACCTGCACGGCATGTTGAACCCAAGCTGCAGGTGGCATGCGGAGCAACGCGCGGCGTGACCACTAGACAGAGACACCGTTGCTGGCCACCATTTTAGGAGCCATATAGCCTAGCGACCCCATGGCAGCGCTTACCAGTAGCAACAACTGCGCTGTTACGCAGCGCCGCGCGCTGCGCAAGGGGCATGGAGTGTGGGACCCTCCCACCCTGAGTATTCCCATCGGAGGTAAGTAATCCCGCAGCAGGCCGTCCGGCGTCGCCTGCCGTGGCTCGGGTGTTTTGTTGCTGACAATTTGATGAGTCAAACTCCGAGCTAGATGAAGAATCCTTCTGCTATCCCTCTCCACAACCTCTTCAAATGCAGCGTTATTGATTTCTAAATGTACGCTCTAACTCAATATTGGGCGGCTGCACGCTCGAAGGCACAAGTCCTTGTTCTTCTTCAATTCCGACGCGCGCATCAACAGTTGTCCCGCCGCAGATCTCTCTCGGCTATATTTCAAGTTAGGTCGGAGATTGCCATTGCAGTCACTGCGTTTTTTGAAAAATCGCCCAGGTTGGGCGATTCTTGAGCGATACGGCGAAGGTCGACAATCGGACGAAAGCGACATCGAAAGTCAAGTAGCCGGAGTATTTTTTTCAATCGCCCAACTTCAGGCCGTTAGCGAATCTATCTGTTCCAACATCGGCTAATCATAGTGCTCACTCTGGCTTAAATCGGGATGTACGTGTCGCTCAGCAAGCTTCCGTTGGAATTTCACAGTAGCCCAGGATTATCTCAAGATGAGATTCAATACTAGTTTATCTCGACCTCTTCGACCTACTACAAAAGCTCAAGATGGGCTACGCGAGCGATAACACAAGCGAAACAAAAGACATGTGAGCGTTGTGGATCACCGGTCCTATCAATGATGCCGACGACTCTTCAAAAGATGGTTGTCGATGCACAACCGGCACCTTGCTTTTCTCTCTCGACCTCCACCTTCAAGTCCCCCTTCAAGGTTCTTCTCCAAGTCCCTCTTCAACAACTCCTCAAGTTATTTCTTTGCCTCTGCAGGGGCCCTTCCTCCCTTCCTTCAAGTTACTACTCAAGTTCAACGTGCTTACCTTTCTTTCACGCCCTCCTCCAAGTCGGCTATACATACCAAGCTACCAGCGGCCTTGCGAGAGACCCGGAGCCCGACGATGCGCGCTGTTTGGAGGATTTGAATCCTAATTATCGCGCTCACGCGTTGTGCACTCTTATTTGATATTTATAATTATATTGCGTAGTGCTGCAGTGAATACATACTGTCTTGATATCCCCTGGACCCCTGCCTAATGAAATCATCTCTCGTCGAGGAAATCAAAAGTTGCACGATTTGAGCCAAGGAATCGCCGGGGAATAGCCCGAGGATATACAGCTCCTTGGGCTCCTTTGGCTATTGCAAAAGTTTGAGCTTGGGTCAATTGGGCTATTGCAAACGTTCGGGGTTGGGCTAAAGTGTGCATATTGCATTATCCGACATCGGGATTAACTTGGGCGATATGACGACGACAAAGAGTAGCTAACGTGAGATGATCGAATCGCCCGACTCGGGCTTTCCGACTATTCCAAAAGCTATCTCAACGCTCGACGACCGATTGTTCAAAAAACGCAGTGAGTGGTCCATATCCCTCCAGTCCCCTATTGATACTCAATGTGTGTACTTTCAGCTTTTAGTGTTACAGGGTTACACAATCTCAATGAGAAGGGGAGAAGAGGGAAAGCCAAGTCGGGGAAGACCGGGGACCGGAAGAAATCTGTAGCTATGAAACATTTCATTTCTGTCCGACTCCACGCTGCCATGTACGTATGTACGTCTCACTCCTTCCCTTCTTCCCACCACCACCATCTCCCTTCCTCCTCCTCCCGCCATTTCCCTCCTCCCGCCAATTCTGCACCGAATGTTGCCCCGAGACGACGTATCGCCGTCCCGCGAGCGGGGCTTTCTTGCAGGTAAGCCCTTCTCGTCCTCGACATTCCGATGCATCCTCACGACCTTTTTCAGCCCTTTTTTCAAAAATTTTCGGCCGCCGGCAGGCACACGTTCGCCCCCCAAGCGCAATGCGCCGTGTCCCACCGCTGATTTCGCTCGCTGGTATTGCGGGTGTGCCGCGGAGGCGCCGCGCAGCGGCGCCGACTTCGAAATTTGTTTTTGGGCTTCCCGCGAGCAGGGTTTTGCTGCACGGTACGTCGGTGTTCCAGTGCTTTTTTGATCGCATTTTGACTAACTTTTTTCAAAATCTTTTGGCCGCCGGCAGGCTCGCGGCGGCTCGAGCCTCAATTCTCCGTCTGTTATTGTTCAGCTGAACTGGGGGCTGGCGGAGGAGGTGTCGCGCAGCGGCGACGGAGTCGAGACCCGGGGTTGTTGTGCAAGGTACGTCCTTGTTCATTTACCTCCGATCCCTTCTAATCTTCCACTCTGGATGTCCCGAGGCGGCGCCGCAACTCAAAATTCGATTTTTCAGCATCCCGCGAGCGGCCAATCCCCACGCCCTCAAGACCCACAAAACTCCGCCTGCGGCGCCACGTGAGTCCGCACCCCTTCTTCTCCCCTTCTCAGCCCCTTGTACGAGTCGAATCTCACACACCTCACAGCCGAAATCCCCATTTTTCGCGGCCGCGGGCGCGCATTGGCTTTGCGAGGTTGAAGTGAGTTGGATTAGCCGGCGGGAAGCTGGAAGATTTTTCGAGCCGCGGGCGCTGGGTGTCGGTGTTTACCTGGACATAGGTGAGTTCAATCCTTCCCTTCGGCGATGATTTCGAAGCTTACCTGGATTTTGTCGGGCCTGCGGCGCTTTCTGTGTTGCTTGCTAGAGCCAGTCCGCTGGCGGGGTGAGCTGGTTTCCAACCTACCGTTTCTGACGACTTTGGCAGGCTGCCTCGGATCTTTCTACGCCTGCGGCGCGTTTGGTGAAGTCTCCAGTTGGTTTGAAACTTACCTCCAACTCGATGCTACGGGTAACCCTAGCAGAAGTAAGTCCCACTTCAACCAATTTACTGAGTTCAAACCTTACCGTAGTCAATAAATTCCTTACTACCCAGCTTACCTCGTAGTCAGTAGAATTCCTTACTTCCCATAAGCCTCCAAACTAGCAGCAAAACAGCCCCCCGAGCTCCTCAAATCCTCAAATTTTCTCGTGACTTTCATCAGCAACCAAATATTTTGAGGTCCGTGCGCGCGCTGAAAAGGATAAAGGAAGGCAAAAAGGGCGACGGGAGGAGACTTGGCGACGGGCGACTTAACGAGAGGGTGGCAGCGGAGGTGGTTGGTAGCACGTGAATATATTCAAGTTGAAAACATAAAGTGCAAGTATAGACGCAACACACCTATCATTTGGAAAGGCTGCGAGGCGACTGACACAGCGCCCTCCATGTGGCCAGCCGAACTTGCGGGGGTGCGACGTGTAGGGTACCTAAGAACATATAATTCAGAGAAATTGCTGCCAGGCGTTTACAAGGGTGGACTGACGCACGAAAAGGAGAAAAACGCCACACTCATTGTGAGCGGGCGAAAAAACGCGTCGCGCGAAAAGGGATGCGGGGAGCTGCATGCTTGAGGGCAGGAGGAAAGTTGGCCAGGTCGGGGTCGGGTTTTGTTTGTGGCCCGCAGCTGGTAATATATCGATGGTAATTCTATCGATTTAAACTGGCGCCGGGAACTTTTAGTGGCTGTACCCATCATTTCGCCAATTCCATTCAGCGCGAGGTCTCTGTTCTGTTACGACGCGCCCTGCGGACATTTACACTTTTGCTGAGGTGTCAAGTTCGAACCTCACAAATGCCTTTCTTTTGCGCTCCACGCAGTGGGCCCAGCGGCGAGCGGTAAGCTCCGCGCAGCGGTCGGGGTCTGGGGTGGAAAACCCCAGCCGTCCGGGCCGGCGCCCGCAACCACACGAAAAAAAACCAGATCAAATGCAACTCGGAATCGGAATTCTCAAGCTGCCCCACGCTGACTCACATAAAAATTGTCACTTCATCGAGCGGATGCTCCACGCAGTGGTGCTTCGCGAAATTCGATGGGGTGACAATTTTTCTGTGGGTCAAGTGGGGCAGCGAGAGAATGGAGGAAAGCGTGACGTCACGCGTGACCAAAAGTTCCCGGCGCCAGTTGAGCCTCCAGTAATATATCGATGGTAATTCTATCGATCCTACGCGTGCACAAGGCGGAAATCAAAATCGACTTGCCGGTGATCTCCCTGCCGAAATCTTCTAGCAGCGACCGTTTCAAGCTTTTTTCACGCCGAGCAAACTGTAGCCAAAGTTCATATCGGTGAGATTGAACGTGGTCGTACTTGGTCGTACTTGGCTTGGGAAACATCTCAGGCCGACGGACCCATCGATGCGCGGGAGAGGATGACACGAGGTTGAACGTTGAACGTTGATGAGCGATGCTGGGCAAGGCAAGGAAACCGCAAGCAGCAGGGAAGGCTGATAGTCAAAGTCGAAGGATTCACACCAAGGAAGCCGCAGCAGGACAGATGGGGCTTGATTGCTGCTTGGATTAATATCGTTGCAAGGAAAGACGGCGGTCGATAGTGTCAGTCGGCTCGCGAGTCCGAATAGTTTTCGCCGTCTAACATACGAAGGTCGATCCGAGTTGCATATCTAAGCTTGCTAGACTTGCCGACAATCTGTGGGGCGGAGAAAAAGGCTTGGAAAGCATCTATGCGTGGCGGGAACTTGCATCGTACCGCGTCTGCGCGGTGGAGACCCAAGGAGAAAGTCTGTCAGTATACAGCCAGAAACGAGACGTCCGGGAGGCCCAGCAAGATCTGCGCCACGAATTTCGAGCCCGCAGCAGTTGCCAGCGAGCTGTAAACGGAGCTGTTTAATTTCCTTGCGCCCAGACGCTGATATCGATCCAGTATATACTAGTCCATCGGCATCTTGAGTCCGACAAGTGGAGAATGTCTCGTTCGGTGGAGTCTTGCAGGCGTGCGCAGTCCGTCGGTTACTTAATTGCATTGAAGCAATGACGTTCGTGCAATACCGGGTGATGAACAGCTGTAAAAATATTTTTTTGGAGACCGCTATCAATAATTGCCGACGCGCAGCACGTCGCATGCTCAGGCCAAAACAACGCACCCGGCGAGGACGGGTGGTATCGGGGCGTGCTGACGGCTGAAACGCTCCGCGCATAGGAGCCTTTAGCCTTTAGCGAGATCGCGAACGGGGTCAAACGTAGCAAAATAGCTGTATAACAGCTTTCGCGCCGAATGTGGTTGTGCTGGCGAGAATTGGCGAAGAACCGAAAGAAATCTGAGTGCAATGGGCAAGCCATGGGGTCGGAGTCGCTGCGACGCGGGAGTGCCTCAGCTGTGGTCGTGGATCCGGCGAGAGAGCGGACAGCGCCGAAACTCGGCATGCGTGGCTGTGCTCGAGGCCGCTGCGGAGCTCGTGAGACGTGCTCGCTTATAAGGCGCGCCGACGACTCTTGTCCTCTCCCACATCCACGCCCCCCATGTCGCAGAACGGAATCGACCGCAAAGACCGCAACCCCTCGCCTTCGGGCTCTTCCAGCTCAAGGGGACCCCCTTCCTTCGCTTCCCTTCCCTGCTTTTCCTTTCTTCCTCCCTTCAATGCCTCGCGGACGCTCCTGCGTTCCAGTGCAAGTCCAGCAACAGCAAAGTCGTCTTCGTGCCCATGCAGCTGCAGTCGGACGTCGTCGGGCAGCTCGCGCAGTCGGGCTCCGGAGGCAGGTTATCCGCTGCTTCACACCCATGCCCTTCCTTCCCGCAGGCCCATTCTTCCGCGTCCGCTGGCACCTTCGACGTCCCGCGCTGTGACGGCGCCGCATCGTGCGTGCTTGCACTCTCACTCCGTGCTCCGTCCCGCCCGCTCTCGGCTCCTTACCCGTGTGTGCGTCGACTCGGCGCGCGCGGTACTTGGCTGCCCCTGCCGCACCTCTTTGTGTATGCACGTACACACGTACGTAGCTATCTACAAATCTGTCTTACCTACCTACGAAACCCCAATACATCTCCCTTCCCCACTCGCACAAACCCGCGCTGTCTCAATCAAGTCCAAGCCAAAATGGGCCGGACTCTCACCGCCGCTCGAACGAGTGCCGGCTTTTGAGGCGCCGTACACCTTGAACTGAACGAGCCTGGCAAAATAAAGCTTTCGGCGCACGTGGATTGTACTAATAAAATACTTACCAAGCCTTGAATCGAACTCGGTAATCCGCCCGAGCTTCAAAACGAGTCAGTAATTGACCGAATGCACGAACGTGAGACTTACTGGTGAGTTTTCCTTTCAATCCATCCCCGCCACATTCTCCTTCATTCGCAATCCCCGTGCCCTCAAACTCGAGATTAGGATAAACACCCCTTCAACACACGCGTTAACACCTAAAGCCGCACGCAAACCCGGACTCACTCACCTTTCAAAACCCCAACGGCGTCGCCGAGGTGCCCGAGGATCCCAAAAGGACTCAACAACGCGGTTCTAGAAAGACAGAAAAGAAAAGAAAAAAACCGGTGAGTGAGTCGTTGGGTCGGAGTGAATGAATCTGAGGGAATGAATGAGTGAATCGTTGAATCGCTGATTGTAATTCGAACAAAGGGTAGCGCACGTTCGGAGTAGCGAGTATAGCTGACTGGTGGAAACTCGGGTCAATTGGATCAAGAACTCAAGTCCGAGTTTCGAACAAAAGTCTGGAATAAATGAATAAGTGAATAAGCTTGGGACGATTCAACAACCCGCCGCCCACAAATCGAACCTTGTCCTCTGAATACGTCCCTCAACCTAAAAACAGCCCCAACCTCAACACAAGCCCGACGCTCTTCCCCCTCCCCTCCCTCTCCGTTCAGAGTAAAGTAAAGTTACGGGGACGCACCTTCAACGCGATCCCCCAACTCAATCCCTCCATCTCTCGTCAACCTCTCCCACTTTCCTCATCCCAACTCCACACGGCGGGCCCGCAACACACATACGAAACTGCGACCCCAACAATCTGAAAAAAAATCTTGGTGTCAGCGGACCACCGAGTCGAACGAAACCAAACCAAGGTGAAGCAAGACGTACCTTGGATTTGAAGAAGGCGGGGAGTGAGTGGTTAGTGGTGCATGGGTGGTGAGTGGTGACTGAGCGAGATGAGACAGTAAACTGAACTGAGCTGAACTGTGTTGATATTGTTAGTGATTCGACGAGGCGCGCTGGAATAAGTACTACAACGACAACGGTAACCTGAGATATCTATAGAATGGTAAGTTAAACGCCGACGAATCAAGCCGAGAACGTTACCTTCAACCCGCGTGAGTCAACGCGACGCAACACGGATGTGAATCTGAGGGAAGTAAAAGAAGTCAGTCAAAGAAAATTTGCGGATAGATTTGAAACGGACGCGAATACAATCAGTACGATCCGACCTACCTTTGAAATCTTTAGTCAAAACTACAATGAATCAAGAGGAAAACTCACCCCGGGACTTATCTCATTCGCCGCAACGCAGCTTGGATGTGGATCTAAGGAAAGGCGGCGAAGCCAGTTCAAAAAAAATGTCAAGATAGACTCGAGACAAAGAATACAAGACCATCAGTAGTACCCATTTGACGTGCTGCAAGGGTCAGATCTTGAGGCCCAGTTGAAGCGACGCGAATACAACTTCGCTGGTCCGATCCCGACCCGACCTGTCTTTGAAATGATTAGTCAAAGTACGAGGAATCAAGATAAAAGACTCACCACGGGACTTGTGTGGAGGCGCGACACAATTTGAATCGGAGTCTGAGAAGGTGAGGGAAAGTCAGTGAAGTGAAATGTGCAGATAGCTTGAAAATGACGCTACCAACTCGAGCTAGGAAGGTTGGCCAGTGCGATGTTAACTTGCGCTGATTAGAGGTGCGGTTGAAATACCTTGAGGCGATCGAGAACAGCCCAGAGGAGCCAGATAAACGAGATTAACTTGATGAGTTATTCGAGTCGCGTTGGCAGAAAGGCTTGCGAGCCAGAGTTGCGAGTCGAAATTGAAAAACCCCAGTGCAGATTTGACGCAAGATATTGAACTGGGGCATCATAGTCGACCCTAGAAAGCTTTGAAGAGACGCTTGAGGAAATACAAAGAGAGCCAGAATCAAAGAGGACGCGACAAGTCTTGCAGACGGGAATCTTGTGGCGAAGACTTGAAGGAGCCGGCGGATAATGAGAGAAGAACTCATTCAAATCGCACAGAGCGTAAGCTTTAAACAGCAATCTTGAAGAGAGACGAGAGGAAGCAGAGTTAAAGAGGCGACGAGACTTGCAGACACAGAATCTTGGGGACGAGTCTTGACTTTGAAGGGAACGGCGCGTGGATTAGATGACCAGAAAGTATTTGAAGCAAAGCTGAGAAGCGCCAGTGCAGATCCAGAGACAGAGGTTGAGACAAGAATGAATTGAAATCGCGCAGAGCGCAAGAAAGCTTCTAGAGAATCTCCAGGAGGGAGAAAGCGAAGCAGCCCAAAGTTGAAGAGGCCGAGAGTCCGAGACGACTTGCTGACGAGAAATCTTGGGAATAAGAGGGGCGGGTGGAACGAGAGAGGCTGCAAATGAGAAGAAAGAAGACTTGAAAGAGCATGAGCAACGAATCCAGAATAAAAAAAATACGTACCTCGCGACCCGAAGCCCCGAAACCCCCAACTTCGCAACTCCCCACCCGGATAGACGGCCCAGAAAAGCTACAAGGGACTGAAACAAACAATAAGCATAAACCAAACGAACAAAAGACATCCCACATACCTTGGCTGACCCGCGGGCTGAAAGGTGGTGGTGGTCGAGGAAGAAGAGGCGAAGACGTGGCCGTGTGAACACGATGCCGGAACGGCTTGATGGCCTCGGCGAATGCCGGAGTCGTCCTCGGAGGAGAAACGAGCGAGGTACGGTCGAGGTGAAGCCAAGGCAGGTGTCGGATCCCACCCCGAATCAGCCCGTTTATTGATGCTGCCATGCCGATGGCTGATAGTAAGGAAGGAGGGAGGGGAGGGAAAGTGGGCAAAAAGTGGGCGACATACCAAAGGGCCGCGAGGGCAGTGGTTTTTAACCCAGATGTGAGCCGCGACGTGGGAGCGCTGCTGACTGAGTCAACCTTAAGCGAGCGCTCCCGCGTTACCGGTGGAGCGCACATGCGTGCATGCAACTCCGAAACCGGAGATCTTATAGGTGCCTGGGAAGTATGATTGGTTTGGGGTGAGCTACAGGGCATCTTTCAGTCAGAAATTTGGATTCCTGGTATGCAGGGTACTGGGATAGTACATCTGTGCCCAAGGGCAAGCAAGAGGAGGTGTTTCTGAAAAGTGAGTTCAGCCAAAATATTGACAAGGCAACGAATCCGCGCTGTAGCGCAGATTCCAGGCCCCAACAAATCAAATCCATCCCTTAAAATGATTACTCCGTGATAATAATAGCTGCCATGCGCTCCCTGAACTTCGGGGAGCGGAATGCATGGGAAACACCGTTTCGCGTATTGCGGCGTACCCGGTCCCCCGTGCGTTCCAGAACTCTGCAGATCTGGCCTAGACGTGTTTCAGAGCAATCACGTGATACATTGGGTGAGTTGGACCAGCGATTGCAGCACAAGCACATCAAGTTCAAAATTTGCACACAAACACAATTCCATGCCTTCCTGAGCACGGGCCGGTCCCCAAACCACTCTGGGAACACTCTAGAGTTCCACATAACAAAGTTCCCACGCCAAGAGTATTCCATTTCCTGCTCAACGCACCTCAAGAATCGATTTTAGTGGGTTTTCAACCCGAA
The DNA here is from genome assembly GCA_029203975.1 of Mycena vitilis. Classification (NCBI taxonomy): domain Eukaryota; kingdom Fungi; phylum Basidiomycota; class Agaricomycetes; order Agaricales; family Mycenaceae; genus Mycena; species Mycena vitilis. Next base: position 86,715 of record JARGYF010000107.1, read on the forward strand.
ATTCCCATATATGGACGAAAGTGTTGAGTCCGGTCCGGTTTCCGACGCCCCAAAAATATTCAGTTGAAGGGAATTTTGGGGGTGAAAAAATGGGGAAGAGGAGCTAAACGCGGCTAATACTAGGGCCGAATTACGGCGCCTTGATGCGCAACTGACAGAGAAAAAGACAACAAAAAATGCGAACTTGCGCGAAATAAAAACCTGCACGGCATGTTGAACCCAAGCTGCAGGTGGCATGCGGAGCAACGCGCGGCGTGACCACTAGACAGAGACACCGTTGCTGGCCACCATTTTAGGAGCCATATAGCCTAGCGACCCCATGGCAGCGCTTACCAGTAGCAACAACTGCGCTGTTACGCAGCGCCGCGCGCTGCGCAAGGGGCATGGAGTGTGGGACCCTCCCACCCTGAGTATTCCCATCGGAGGTAAGTAATCCCGCAGCAGGCCGTCCGGCGTCGCCTGCCGTGGCTCGGGTGTTTTGTTGCTGACAATTTGATGAGTCAAACTCCGAGCTAGATGAAGAATCCTTCTGCTATCCCTCTCCACAACCTCTTCAAATGCAGCGTTATTGATTTCTAAATGTACGCTCTAACTCAATATTGGGCGGCTGCACGCTCGAAGGCACAAGTCCTTGTTCTTCTTCAATTCCGACGCGCGCATCAACAGTTGTCCCGCCGCAGATCTCTCTCGGCTATATTTCAAGTTAGGTCGGAGATTGCCATTGCAGTCACTGCGTTTTTTGAAAAATCGCCCAGGTTGGGCGATTCTTGAGCGATACGGCGAAGGTCGACAATCGGACGAAAGCGACATCGAAAGTCAAGTAGCCGGAGTATTTTTTTCAATCGCCCAACTTCAGGCCGTTAGCGAATCTATCTGTTCCAACATCGGCTAATCATAGTGCTCACTCTGGCTTAAATCGGGATGTACGTGTCGCTCAGCAAGCTTCCGTTGGAATTTCACAGTAGCCCAGGATTATCTCAAGATGAGATTCAATACTAGTTTATCTCGACCTCTTCGACCTACTACAAAAGCTCAAGATGGGCTACGCGAGCGATAACACAAGCGAAACAAAAGACATGTGAGCGTTGTGGATCACCGGTCCTATCAATGATGCCGACGACTCTTCAAAAGATGGTTGTCGATGCACAACCGGCACCTTGCTTTTCTCTCTCGACCTCCACCTTCAAGTCCCCCTTCAAGGTTCTTCTCCAAGTCCCTCTTCAACAACTCCTCAAGTTATTTCTTTGCCTCTGCAGGGGCCCTTCCTCCCTTCCTTCAAGTTACTACTCAAGTTCAACGTGCTTACCTTTCTTTCACGCCCTCCTCCAAGTCGGCTATACATACCAAGCTACCAGCGGCCTTGCGAGAGACCCGGAGCCCGACGATGCGCGCTGTTTGGAGGATTTGAATCCTAATTATCGCGCTCACGCGTTGTGCACTCTTATTTGATATTTATAATTATATTGCGTAGTGCTGCAGTGAATACATACTGTCTTGATATCCCCTGGACCCCTGCCTAATGAAATCATCTCTCGTCGAGGAAATCAAAAGTTGCACGATTTGAGCCAAGGAATCGCCGGGGAATAGCCCGAGGATATACAGCTCCTTGGGCTCCTTTGGCTATTGCAAAAGTTTGAGCTTGGGTCAATTGGGCTATTGCAAACGTTCGGGGTTGGGCTAAAGTGTGCATATTGCATTATCCGACATCGGGATTAACTTGGGCGATATGACGACGACAAAGAGTAGCTAACGTGAGATGATCGAATCGCCCGACTCGGGCTTTCCGACTATTCCAAAAGCTATCTCAACGCTCGACGACCGATTGTTCAAAAAACGCAGTGAGTGGTCCATATCCCTCCAGTCCCCTATTGATACTCAATGTGTGTACTTTCAGCTTTTAGTGTTACAGGGTTACACAATCTCAATGAGAAGGGGAGAAGAGGGAAAGCCAAGTCGGGGAAGACCGGGGACCGGAAGAAATCTGTAGCTATGAAACATTTCATTTCTGTCCGACTCCACGCTGCCATGTACGTATGTACGTCTCACTCCTTCCCTTCTTCCCACCACCACCATCTCCCTTCCTCCTCCTCCCGCCATTTCCCTCCTCCCGCCAATTCTGCACCGAATGTTGCCCCGAGACGACGTATCGCCGTCCCGCGAGCGGGGCTTTCTTGCAGGTAAGCCCTTCTCGTCCTCGACATTCCGATGCATCCTCACGACCTTTTTCAGCCCTTTTTTCAAAAATTTTCGGCCGCCGGCAGGCACACGTTCGCCCCCCAAGCGCAATGCGCCGTGTCCCACCGCTGATTTCGCTCGCTGGTATTGCGGGTGTGCCGCGGAGGCGCCGCGCAGCGGCGCCGACTTCGAAATTTGTTTTTGGGCTTCCCGCGAGCAGGGTTTTGCTGCACGGTACGTCGGTGTTCCAGTGCTTTTTGATCGCATTTTGACTAACTTTTTTCAAAATCTTTTGGCCGCCGGCAGGCTCGCGGCGGCTCGAGCCTCAATTCTCCGTCTGTTATTGTTCAGCTGAACTGGGGGCTGGCGGAGGAGGTGTCGCGCAGCGGCGACGGAGTCGAGACCCGGGGTTGTTGTGCAAGGTACGTCCTTGTTCATTTACCTCCGATCCCTTCTAATCTTCCACTCTGGATGTCCCGAGGCGGCGCCGCAACTCAAAATTCGATTTTTCAGCATCCCGCGAGCGGCCAATCCCCACGCCCTCAAGACCCACAAAACTCCGCCTGCGGCGCCACGTGAGTCCGCACCCCTTCTTCTCCCCTTCTCAGCCCCTTGTACGAGTCGAATCTCACACACCTCACAGCCGAAATCCCCATTTTTCGCGGCCGCGGGCGCGCATTGGCTTTGCGAGGTTGAAGTGAGTTGGATTAGCCGGCGGAAGCTGGAAGATTTTTCGAGCCGCGGGCGCTGGGTGTCGGTGTTTACCTGGACATAGGTGAGTTCAATCCTTCCCTTCGGCGATGATTTCGAAGCTTACCTGGATTTTGTCGGGCCTGCGGCGCTTTCTGTGTTGCTTGCTAGAGCCAGTCCGCTGGCGGGGTGAGCTGGTTTCCAACCTACCGTTTCTGACGACTTTGGCAGGCTGCCTCGGATCTTTCTACGCCTGCGGCGCGTTTGGTGAAGTCTCCAGTTGGTTTGAAACTTACCTCCAACTCGATGCTACGGGTAACCCTAGCAGAAGTAAGTCCCACTTCAACCAATTTACTGAGTTCAAACCTTACCGTAGTCAATAAATTCCTTACTACCCAGCTTACCTCGTAGTCAGTAGAATTCCTTACTTCCCATAAGCCTCCAAACTAGCAGCAAAACAGCCCCCCGAGCTCCTCAAATCCTCAAATTTTCTCGTGACTTTCATCAGCAACCAAATATTTTGAGGTCCGTGCGCGCGCTGAAAAGGATAAAGGAAGGCAAAAAGGGCGACGGGAGGAGACTTGGCGACGGGCGACTTAACGAGAGGGTGGCAGCGGAGGTGGTTGGTAGCACGTGAATATATTCAAGTTGAAAACATAAAGTGCAAGTATAGACGCAACACACCTATCATTTGGAAAGGCTGCGAGGCGACTGACACAGCGCCCTCCATGTGGCCAGCCGAACTTGCGGGGGTGCGACGTGTAGGGTACCTAAGAACATATAATTCAGAGAAATTGCTGCCAGGCGTTTACAAGGGTGGACTGACGCACGAAAAGGAGAAAAACGCCACACTCATTGTGAGCGGGCGAAAAAAACGCGTCGCGCGAAAAGGGATGCGGGGAGCTGCATGCTTGAGGGCAGGAGGAAAGTTGGCCAGGTCGGGGTCGGGTTTTGTTTGTGGCCCGCAGCTGGTAATATATCGATGGTAATTCTATCGATTTAAACTGGCGCCGGGAACTTTTAGTGGCTGTACCCATCATTTCGCCAATTCCATTCAGCGCGAGGTCTCTGTTCTGTTACGACGCGCCCTGCGGACATTTACACTTTTGCTGAGGTGTCAAGTTCGAACCTCACAAATGCCTTTCTTTTGCGCTCCACGCAGTGGGCCCAGCGGCGAGCGGTAAGCTCCGCGCAGCGGTCGGGGTCTGGGGTGGAAAACCCCAGCCGTCCGGGCCGGCGCCCGCAACCACACGAAAAAAAAAACCAGATCAAATGCAACTCGGAATCGGAATTCTCAAGCTGCCCCACGCTGACTCACATAAAAATTGTCACTTCATCGAGCGGATGCTCCACGCAGTGGTGCTTCGCGAAATTCGATGGGGTGACAATTTTTCTGTGGGTCAAGTGGGGCAGCGAGAGAATGGAGGAAAGCGTGACGTCACGCGTGACCAAAAGTTCCCGGCGCCAGTTGAGCCTCCAGTAATATATCGATGGTAATTCTATCGATCCTACGCGTGCACAAGGCGGAAATCAAAATCGACTTGCCGGTGATCTCCCTGCCGAAATCTTCTAGCAGCGACCGTTTCAAGCTTTTTTCACGCCGAGCAAACTGTAGCCAAAGTTCATATCGGTGAGATTGAACGTGGTCGTACTTGGTCGTACTTGGCTTGGGAAACATCTCAGGCCGACGGACCCATCGATGCGCGGGAGAGGATGACACGAGGTTGAACGTTGAACGTTGATGAGCGATGCTGGGCAAGGCAAGGAAACCGCAAGCAGCAGGGAAGGCTGATAGTCAAAGTCGAAGGATTCACACCAAGGAAGCCGCAGCAGGACAGATGGGGCTTGATTGCTGCTTGGATTAATATCGTTGCAAGGAAAGACGGCGGTCGATAGTGTCAGTCGGCTCGCGAGTCCGAATAGTTTTCGCCGTCTAACATACGAAGGTCGATCCGAGTTGCATATCTAAGCTTGCTAGACTTGCCGACAATCTGTGGGGCGGAGAAAAAGGCTTGGAAAGCATCTATGCGTGGCGGGAACTTGCATCGTACCGCGTCTGCGCGGTGGAGACCCAAGGAGAAAGTCTGTCAGTATACAGCCAGAAACGAGACGTCCGGGAGGCCCAGCAAGATCTGCGCCACGAATTTCGAGCCCGCAGCAGTTGCCAGCGAGCTGTAAACGGAGCTGTTTAATTTCCTTGCGCCCAGACGCTGATATCGATCCAGTATATACTAGTCCATCGGCATCTTGAGTCCGACAAGTGGAGAATGTCTCGTTCGGTGGAGTCTTGCAGGCGTGCGCAGTCCGTCGGTTACTTAATTGCATTGAAGCAATGACGTTCGTGCAATACCGGGTGATGAACAGCTGTAAAAATATTTTTTTGGAGACCGCTATCAATAATTGCCGACGCGCAGCACGTCGCATGCTCAGGCCAAAACAACGCACCCGGCGAGGACGGGTGGTATCGGGGCGTGCTGACGGCTGAAACGCTCCGCGCATAGGAGCCTTTAGCCTTTAGCGAGATCGCGAACGGGGTCAAACGTAGCAAAATAGCTGTATAACAGCTTTCGCGCCGAATGTGGTTGTGCTGGCGAGAATTGGCGAAGAACCGAAAGAAATCTGAGTGCAATGGGCAAGCCATGGGGTCGGAGTCGCTGCGACGCGGGAGTGCCTCAGCTGTGGTCGTGGATCCGGCGAGAGAGCGGACAGCGCCGAAACTCGGCATGCGTGGCTGTGCTCGAGGCCGCTGCGGAGCTCGTGAGACGTGCTCGCTTATAAGGCGCGCCGACGACTCTTGTCCTCTCCCACATCCACGCCCCCCATGTCGCAGAACGGAATCGACCGCAAAGACCGCAACCCCTCGCCTTCGGGCTCTTCCAGCTCAAGGGGACCCCCTTCCTTCGCTTCCCTTCCCTGCTTTTCCTTTCTTCCTCCCTTCAATGCCTCGCGGACGCTCCTGCGTTCCAGTGCAAGTCCAGCAACAGCAAAGTCGTCTTCGTGCCCATGCAGCTGCAGTCGGACGTCGTCGGGCAGCTCGCGCAGTCGGGCTCCGGAGGCAGGTTATCCGCTGCTTCACACCCATGCCCTTCCTTCCCGCAGGCCCATTCTTCCGCGTCCGCTGGCACCTTCGACGTCCCGCGCTGTGACGGCGCCGCATCGTGCGTGCTTGCACTCTCACTCCGTGCTCCGTCCCGCCCGCTCTCGGCTCCTTACCCGTGTGTGCGTCGACTCGGCGCGCGCGGTACTTGGCTGCCCCTGCCGCACCTCTTTGTGTATGCACGTACACACGTACGTAGCTATCTACAAATCTGTCTTACCTACCTACGAAACCCCAATACATCTCCCTTCCCCACTCGCACAAACCCGCGCTGTCTCAATCAAGTCCAAGCCAAAATGGGCCGGACTCTCACCGCCGCTCGAACGAGTGCCGGCTTTTGAGGCGCCGTACACCTTGAACTGAACGAGCCTGGCAAAATAAAGCTTTCGGCGCACGTGGATTGTACTAATAAAATACTTACCAAGCCTTGAATCGAACTCGGTAATCCGCCCGAGCTTCAAAACGAGTCAGTAATTGACCGAATGCACGAACGTGAGACTTACTGGTGAGTTTTCCTTTCAATCCATCCCCGCCACATTCTCCTTCATTCGCAATCCCCGTGCCCTCAAACTCGAGATTAGGATAAACACCCCTTCAACACACGCGTTAACACCTAAAGCCGCACGCAAACCCGGACTCACTCACCTTTCAAAACCCCAACGGCGTCGCCGAGGTGCCCGAGGATCCCAAAAGGACTCAACAACGCGGTTCTAGAAAGACAGAAAAGAAAAGAAAAAAACCGGTGAGTGAGTCGTTGGGTCGGAGTGAATGAATCTGAGGGAATGAATGAGTGAATCGTTGAATCGCTGATTGTAATTCGAACAAAGGGTAGCGCACGTTCGGAGTAGCGAGTATAGCTGACTGGTGGAAACTCGGGTCAATTGGATCAAGAACTCAAGTCCGAGTTTCGAACAAAAGTCTGGAATAAATGAATAAGTGAATAAGCTTGGGACGATTCAACAACCCGCCGCCCACAAATCGAACCTTGTCCTCTGAATACGTCCCTCAACCTAAAAACAGCCCCAACCTCAACACAAGCCCGACGCTCTTCCCCCTCCCCTCCCTCTCCGTTCAGAGTAAAGTAAAGTTACGGGGACGCACCTTCAACGCGATCCCCCAACTCAATCCCTCCATCTCTCGTCAACCTCTCCCACTTTCCTCATCCCAACTCCACACGGCGGGCCCGCAACACACATACGAAACTGCGACCCCAACAATCTGAAAAAAAATCTTGGTGTCAGCGGACCACCGAGTCGAACGAAACCAAACCAAGGTGAAGCAAGACGTACCTTGGATTTGAAGAAGGCGGGGAGTGAGTGGTTAGTGGTGCATGGGTGGTGAGTGGTGACTGAGCGAGATGAGACAGTAAACTGAACTGAGCTGAACTGTGTTGATATTGTTAGTGATTCGACGAGGCGCGCTGGAATAAGTACTACAACGACAACGGTAACCTGAGATATCTATAGAATGGTAAGTTAAACGCCGACGAATCAAGCCGAGAACGTTACCTTCAACCCGCGTGAGTCAACGCGACGCAACACGGATGTGAATCTGAGGGAAGTAAAAGAAGTCAGTCAAAGAAAATTTGCGGATAGATTTGAAACGGACGCGAATACAATCAGTACGATCCGACCTACCTTTGAAATCTTTAGTCAAAACTACAATGAATCAAGAGGAAAACTCACCCCGGGACTTATCTCATTCGCCGCAACGCAGCTTGGATGTGGATCTAAGGAAAGGCGGCGAAGCCAGTTCAAAAAAAATGTCAAGATAGACTCGAGACAAAGAATACAAGACCATCAGTAGTACCCATTTGACGTGCTGCAAGGGTCAGATCTTGAGGCCCAGTTGAAGCGACGCGAATACAACTTCGCTGGTCCGATCCCGACCCGACCTGTCTTTGAAATGATTAGTCAAAGTACGAGGAATCAAGATAAAAGACTCACCACGGGACTTGTGTGGAGGCGCGACACAATTTGAATCGGAGTCTGAGAAGGTGAGGGAAAGTCAGTGAAGTGAAATGTGCAGATAGCTTGAAAATGACGCTACCAACTCGAGCTAGGAAGGTTGGCCAGTGCGATGTTAACTTGCGCTGATTAGAGGTGCGGTTGAAATACCTTGAGGCGATCGAGAACAGCCCAGAGGAGCCAGATAAACGAGATTAACTTGATGAGTTATTCGAGTCGCGTTGGCAGAAAGGCTTGCGAGCCAGAGTTGCGAGTCGAAATTGAAAAACCCCAGTGCAGATTTGACGCAAGATATTGAACTGGGGCATCATAGTCGACCCTAGAAAGCTTTGAAGAGACGCTTGAGGAAATACAAAGAGAGCCAGAATCAAAGAGGACGCGACAAGTCTTGCAGACGGGAATCTTGTGGCGAAGACTTGAAGGAGCCGGCGGATAATGAGAGAAGAACTCATTCAAATCGCACAGAGCGTAAGCTTTAAACAGCAATCTTGAAGAGAGACGAGAGGAAGCAGAGTTAAAGAGGCGACGAGACTTGCAGACACAGAATCTTGGGGACGAGTCTTGACTTTGAAGGGAACGGCGCGTGGATTAGATGACCAGAAAGTATTTGAAGCAAAGCTGAGAAGCGCCAGTGCAGATCCAGAGACAGAGGTTGAGACAAGAATGAATTGAAATCGCGCAGAGCGCAAGAAAGCTTCTAGAGAATCTCCAGGAGGGAGAAAGCGAAGCAGCCCAAAGTTGAAGAGGCCGAGAGTCCGAGACGACTTGCTGACGAGAAATCTTGGGAATAAGAGGGGCGGGTGGAACGAGAGAGGCTGCAAATGAGAAGAAAGAAGACTTGAAAGAGCATGAGCAACGAATCCAGAATAAAAAAAATACGTACCTCGCGACCCGAAGCCCCGAAACCCCCAACTTCGCAACTCCCCACCCGGATAGACGGCCCAGAAAAGCTACAAGGGACTGAAACAAACAATAAGCATAAACCAAACGAACAAAAGACATCCCACATACCTTGGCTGACCCGCGGGCTGAAAGGTGGTGGTGGTCGAGGAAGAAGAGGCGAAGACGTGGCCGTGTGAACACGATGCCGGAACGGCTTGATGGCCTCGGCGAATGCCGGAGTCGTCCTCGGAGGAGAAACGAGCGAGGTACGGTCGAGGTGAAGCCAAGGCAGGTGTCGGATCCCACCCCGAATCAGCCCGTTTATTGATGCTGCCATGCCGATGGCTGATAGTAAGGAAGGAGGGAGGGGAGGGAAAGTGGGCAAAAAGTGGGCGACATACCAAAGGGCCGCGAGGGCAGTGGTTTTTAACCCAGATGTGAGCCGCGACGTGGGAGCGCTGCTGACTGAGTCAACCTTAAGCGAGCGCTCCCGCGTTACCGGTGGAGCGCACATGCGTGCATGCAACTCCGAAACCGGAGATCTTATAGGTGCCTGGGAAGTATGATTGGTTTGGGGTGAGCTACAGGGCATCTTTCAGTCAGAAATTTGGATTCCTGGTATGCAGGGTACTGGGATAGTACATCTGTGCCCAAGGGCAAGCAAGAGGAGGTGTTTCTGAAAAGTGAGTTCAGCCAAAATATTGACAAGGCAACGAATCCGCGCTGTAGCGCAGATTCCAGGCCCCAACAAATCAAATCCATCCCTTAAAATGATTACTCCGTGATAATAATAGCTGCCATGCGCTCCCTGAACTTCGGGGAGCGGAATGCATGGGAAACACCGTTTCGCGTATTGCGGCGTACCCGGTCCCCCGTGCGTTCCAGAACTCTGCAGATCTGGCCTAGACGTGTTTCAGAGCAATCACGTGATACATTGGGTGAGTTGGACCAGCGATTGCAGCACAAGCACATCAAGTTCAAAATTTGCACACAAACACAATTCCATGCCTTCCTGAGCACGGGCCGGTCCCCAAACCACTCTGGGAACACTCTAGAGTTCCACATAACAAAGTTCCCACGCCAAGAGTATTCCATTTCCTGCTCAACGCACCTCAAGAATCGATTTTAGTGGGTTTTCAACCCGAAATTCCCATATATGGACGAAAGTGTTGAGTCCGGTCCGGTTTCCGACGCCCCAAAATATTCAGTTGAAGGGAATTTTGGGGGTGAAAAAATGGGGAAGAGGAGCTAAACGCGGCTAATACTAGGGCCGAATTACGGCGCCTTGATGCGCAACTGACAGAGAAAAAGACAACAAAAAATGCGAACTTGCGCGAAATAAAAACCTGCACGGCATGTTGAACCCAAGCTGCAGGTGGCATGCGGAGCAACGCGCGGCGTGACCACTAGACAGAGACACCGTTGCTGGCCACCATTTTAGGAGCCATATAGCCTAGCGACCCCATGGCAGCGCTTACCAGTAGCAACAACTGCGCTGTTACGCAGCGCCGCGCGCTGCGCAAGGGGCATGGAGTGTGGGACCCTCCCACCCTGAGTATTCCCATCGGAGGTAAGTAATCCCGCAGCAGGCCGTCCGGCGTCGCCTGCCGTGGCTCGGGTGTTTTGTTGCTGACAATTTGATGAGTCAAACTCCGAGCTAGATGAAGAATCCTTCTGCTATCCCTCTCCACAACCTCTTCAAATGCAGCGTTATTGATTTCTAAATGTACGCTCTAACTCAATATTGGGCGGCTGCACGCTCGAAGGCACAAGTCCTTGTTCTTCTTCAATTCCGACGCGCGCATCAACAGTTGTCCCGCCGCAGATCTCTCTCGGCTATATTTCAAGTTAGGTCGGAGATTGCCATTGCAGTCACTGCGTTTTTTGAAAAATCGCCCAGGTTGGGCGATTCTTGAGCGATACGGCGAAGGTCGACAATCGGACGAAAGCGACATCGAAAGTCAAGTAGCCGGAGTATTTTTTTCAATCGCCCAACTTCAGGCCGTTAGCGAATCTATCTGTTCCAACATCGGCTAATCATAGTGCTCACTCTGGCTTAAATCGGGATGTACGTGTCGCTCAGCAAGCTTCCGTTGGAATTTCACAGTAGCCCAGGATTATCTCAAGATGAGATTCAATACTAGTTTATCTCGACCTCTTCGACCTACTACAAAAGCTCAAGATGGGCTACGCGAGCGATAACACAAGCGAAACAAAAGACATGTGAGCGTTGTGGATCACCGGTCCTATCAATGATGCCGACGACTCTTCAAAAGATGGTTGTCGATGCACAACCGGCACCTTGCTTTTCTCTCTCGACCTCCACCTTCAAGTCCCCCTTCAAGGTTCTTCTCCAAGTCCCTCTTCAACAACTCCTCAAGTTATTTCTTTGCCTCTGCAGGGGCCCTTCCTCCCTTCCTTCAAGTTACTACTCAAGTTCAACGTGCTTACCTTTCTTTCACGCCCTCCTCCAAGTCGGCTATACATACCAAGCTACCAGCGGCCTTGCGAGAGACCCGGAGCCCGACGATGCGCGCTGTTTGGAGGATTTGAATCCTAATTATCGCGCTCACGCGTTGTGCACTCTTATTTGATATTTATAATTATATTGCGTAGTGCTGCAGTGAATACATACTGTCTTGATATCCCCTGGACCCCTGCCTAATGAAATCATCTCTCGTCGAGGAAATCAAAAGTTGCACGATTTGAGCCAAGGAATCGCCGGGGAATAGCCCGAGGATATACAGCTCCTTGGGCTCCTTTGGCTATTGCAAAAGTTTGAGCTTGGGTCAATTGGGCTATTGCAAACGTTCGGGGTTGGGCTAAAGTGTGCATATTGCATTATCCGACATCGGGATTAACTTGGGCGATATGACGACGACAAAGAGTAGCTAACGTGAGATGATCGAATCGCCCGACTCGGGCTTTCCGACTATTCCAAAAGCTATCTCAACGCTCGACGACCGATTGTTCAAAAAACGCAGTGAGTGGTCCATATCCCTCCAGTCCCCTATTGATACTCAATGTGTGTACTTTCAGCTTTTAGTGTTACAGGGTTACACAATCTCAATGAGAAGGGGAGAAGAGGGAAAGCCAAGTCGGGGAAGACCGGGGACCGGAAGAAATCTGTAGCTATGAAACATTTCATTTCTGTCCGACTCCACGCTGCCATGTACGTATGTACGTCTCACTCCTTCCCTTCTTCCCACCACCACCATCTCCCTTCCTCCTCCTCCCGCCATTTCCCTCCTCCCGCCAATTCTGCACCGAATGTTGCCCCGAGACGACGTATCGCCGTCCCGCGAGCGGGGCTTTCTTGCAGGTAAGCCCTTCTCGTCCTCGACATTCCGATGCATCCTCACGACCTTTTTCAGCCCTTTTTTCAAAAATTTTCGGCCGCCGGCAGGCACACGTTCGCCCCCCAAGCGCAATGCGCCGTGTCCCACCGCTGATTTCGCTCGCTGGTATTGCGGGTGTGCCGCGGAGGCGCCGCGCAGCGGCGCCGACTTCGAAATTTGTTTTTGGGCTTCCCGCGAGCAGGGTTTTGCTGCACGGTACGTCGGTGTTCCAGTGCTTTTTTGATCGCATTTTGACTAACTTTTTTCAAAATCTTTTGGCCGCCGGCAGGCTCGCGGCGGCTCGAGCCTCAATTCTCCGTCTGTTATTGTTCAGCTGAACTGGGGGCTGGCGGAGGAGGTGTCGCGCAGCGGCGACGGAGTCGAGACCCGGGGTTGTTGTGCAAGGTACGTCCTTGTTCATTTACCTCCGATCCCTTCTAATCTTCCACTCTGGATGTCCCGAGGCGGCGCCGCAACTCAAAATTCGATTTTTCAGCATCCCGCGAGCGGCCAATCCCCACGCCCTCAAGACCCACAAAACTCCGCCTGCGGCGCCACGTGAGTCCGCACCCCTTCTTCTCCCCTTCTCAGCCCCTTGTACGAGTCGAATCTCACACACCTCACAGCCGAAATCCCCATTTTTCGCGGCCGCGGGCGCGCATTGGCTTTGCGAGGTTGAAGTGAGTTGGATTAGCCGGCGGGAAGCTGGAAGATTTTTCGAGCCGCGGGCGCTGGGTGTCGGTGTTTACCTGGACATAGGTGAGTTCAATCCTTCCCTTCGGCGATGATTTCGAAGCTTACCTGGATTTTGTCGGGCCTGCGGCGCTTTCTGTGTTGCTTGCTAGAGCCAGTCCGCTGGCGGGGTGAGCTGGTTTCCAACCTACCGTTTCTGACGACTTTGGCAGGCTGCCTCGGATCTTTCTACGCCTGCGGCGCGTTTGGTGAAGTCTCCAGTTGGTTTGAAACTTACCTCCAACTCGATGCTACGGGTAACCCTAGCAGAAGTAAGTCCCACTTCAACCAATTTACTGAGTTCAAACCTTACCGTAGTCAATAAATTCCTTACTACCCAGCTTACCTCGTAGTCAGTAGAATTCCTTACTTCCCATAAGCCTCCAAACTAGCAGCAAAACAGCCCCCCGAGCTCCTCAAATCCTCAAATTTTCTCGTGACTTTCATCAGCAACCAAATATTTTGAGGTCCGTGCGCGCGCTGAAAAGGATAAAGGAAGGCAAAAAGGGCGACGGGAGGAGACTTGGCGACGGGCGACTTAACGAGAGGGTGGCAGCGGAGGTGGTTGGTAGCACGTGAATATATTCAAGTTGAAAACATAAAGTGCAAGTATAGACGCAACACACCTATCATTTGGAAAGGCTGCGAGGCGACTGACACAGCGCCCTTCACGCTGCCAGCCGAACTTGCGGGGGTGCGACGTGTAGGGTACCTAAGAACATATAATTCAGAGAAATTGCTGGGCGTTTACAAGGGTGGACTGACGCACGAAAAGGAGAAAAACGCCACACTCATTGTGAGCGGGCGAAAAAACGCGTCGCGCGAAAAGGGATGCGGGGAGCTGCATGCTTGAGGGCAGGAGGAAAGTTGGCCAGGTCGGGGTCGGGTTTTGTTTGTGGCCCGCAGCTGGTAATATATCGATGGTAATTCTATCGATCCTACGCGTGCACAAGGCGGAAATCAAAATCGACTTGCCGGTGATCTCCCTGCCGAAATCTTCTAGCAGCGACCGTTTCAAGCTTTTTTCACGCCGAGCAAACTGTAGCCAAAGTTCATATCGGTGAGATTGAACGTGGTCGTACTTGGTCGTACTTGGCTTGGGAAACATCTCAGGCCGACGGACCCATCGATGCGCGGGAGAGGATGACACGAGGTTGAACGTTGAACGTTGATGAGCGATGCTGGGCAAGGCAAGGAAACCGCAAGCAGCAGGGAAGGCTGATAGTCAAAGTCGAAGGATTCACACCAAGGAAGCCGCAGCAGGACAGATGGGGCTTGATTGCTGCTTGGATTAATATCGTTGCAAGGAAAGACGGCGGTCGATAGTGTCAGTCGGCTCGCGAGTCCGAATAGTTTTCGCCGTCTAACATACGAAGGTCGATCCGAGTTGCATATCTAAGCTTGCTAGACTTGCCGACAATCTGTGGGGCGGAGAAAAAGGCTTGGAAAGCATCTATGCGTGGCGGGAACTTGCATCGTACCGCGTCTGCGCGGTGGAGACCCAAGGAGAAAGTCTGTCAGTATACAGCCAGAAACGAGACGTCCGGGAGGCCCAGCAAGATCTGCGCCACGAATTTCGAGCCCGCAGCAGTTGCCAGCGAGCTGTAAACGGAGCTGTTTAATTTCCTTGCGCCCAGACGCTGATATCGATCCAGTATATACTAGTCCATCGGCATCTTGAGTCCGACAAGTGGAGAATGTCTCGTTCGGTGGAGTCTTGCAGGCGTGCGCAGTCCGTCGGTTACTTAATTGCATTGAAGCAATGACGTTCGTGCAATACCGGGTGATGAACAGCTGTAAAAATATTTTTTTGGAGACCGCTATCAATAATTGCCGACGCGCAGCACGTCGCATGCTCAGGCCAAAACAACGCACCCGGCGAGGACGGGTGGTATCGGGGCGTGCTGACGGCTGAAACGCTCGGCGCATAGGAGCCTTTAGCCTTTAGCGAGATCGCGAACGGGGTCAAAGGTAGCAAAATAGCTGTATAACAGCTTTCGCGCCGAATGTGGTTGTGCTGGCGAGAATTGGCGAAGAACCGAAAGAAATCTGAGTGCAATGGGCAAGCCATGGGGTCGGAGTCGCTGCGACGTCAGCTGTGGTCGTGGATCCGGTGAGAGAGCGGACAGCGCCGAAACTCGGCACGCGTGGCTGTGCTCGAGGCCGCTGCGGAGCTCGTGAGACGTGCTCGCTTATAAGGCGCGCCGACGACTCTTGTCCTCTCCCACATCCACGCCCCCCATGTCGCAGAACGGAATCGACCGCAAAGACCGCAACCCCTCGCCTTCGGGCTCTTCCAGCTCAAGGGGAAACGTTGTCGACCACAATGCAGCGAATGGTCAGCTTTCCCCGCATTTTCCCCCACATTCTGGGGCTTTTTCTCATGCCTTTTGGGTGGGCGCAGTGACTGACGAGCCGTTGGCGGGCCCGAGGCGTGCGGCGGACCCCAACAAGCACATAATCACTGTGCAGCCGCTGAAGAGGGCGGAGATGCAGGTGTGACTCACCGTGGTATCTTTTTTGGTGGTTCTGACACGTCTCTCAGCCCTCGTACGCTCAAGATCTCGGTACTGGAGAGGTGGGTTCTGTTTCTTGTTGTCTGGGTTATAAGCTGCGCGGCGCACAGTGGGAGGGGCACAAGAGCGCCGTCACATCAAGTCGGGATGCGAATTGCGTGCGGGCCAGGTCTGGGGGCGACTGTCCGGTGCTGCTTGACAAGGGAACGACGGGTGGATTGCGTCGTGGCGCGGACAGGCCTACCTTGGCCTAGGGGCGTCCTGGCTCGAAACAATGAGCCAAGGCTAGCCCTGATGGTCCACTGCGAGGAGCAAGGAGCTTTCACACAGCGCAAGACGCTATACCGCGGCGCGCAGTTCGTCTTCCCTCGCATGGGGAGACGGATAGCCAGCATCCACTGGCCACTTCCTTCCTCCCCGGAATCACTGTTGCACCTTTCACTTTGAATCCCTCCTCGCACGAACGCGACACTAATACCTACTTTCCTAGGTCACCCACGGCCTCTACGGCTCCCTCCTCCAAGGCCTCGGCTCCGTCGTCGGTATCTGCGGCATGATCCCCTGCTGCCCCTTCCCCAACCCCTTCCGCGAGGTCCAGCAGGGTGCCCTTCCCTCCCCCCTTTTTTTCACGCAAAGTACTTACCCCGCTTACGCAGGCTCCGTCGGGCTCGTGTCGCGATTCGGCCAGTTCTACAAGTCCGTCGACCCGGGGCTGGTGCAGGTCAACGTCTGCACCGAGTCGCTCAAGATCGTGGACGTCAAGATCCAGATCAGCCCTATCGGACGGCAGAGCGTCATGTACGTCCTCCTCCCCCCTCCCCTCCCCTTTCCTTCGTCTTCGTAAGCTGATCACCCCACTCGCAGCACCCGCGACAACGTCAACGTCGAGATGTCCGTCGTCCCCCTCATTCATCTTGTACCGCACGCAGCTGACTTGAAGTTGGGCACAGCGACTCCGTGATCTACTTCCAAATCTGCAACCCCTACCGCTCCGCCTTCGGCATCACCGACCTCCGCCAAGCCCTCATCGAGCGCGCGCAAACCACGCTGCGGCACGTCGTCGGCGCGCGCGCCGTGCAGTCCGTCGTCACCGAGCGCGAGGCCATCGCGTTCGAGATCGCCGAGATCGTCGGCGACGTCGCGGACAAGTGGGGCGTCGCGATCGAGGGGATCCTCATCAAGGATATCATCTTCTCTGCGGAGGTCAGCGCGAGTCTGAGCTCGGCGGCGCAGCAGAAGAGGTTGGGGGAGAGTAAGGTTATTGCGGCGCGGGCGGAGGTGGATTCGGCGAGGTTGATGCGGCAGGCGGCGGATATATTGGCGAGTCCGGCGGCGATGCAGATTAGGCAGTTGGAGGCTTGTGAGTCTTTTCTTTTTCTCTCTCCTTGCCTTCCCTCCTATTTCTCCCCTCCCTCTAACGCGTTGCTGACGCTCCTGCGATACAGTGCAAGCCATGGCCAAGTCCGGCAACAGCAAAGTCATCTTCGTGCCCATGCAGCTGCAGTCGGACGTCGTCGGGCAGCTTGCATCGGGCTCCGGCGGCGGGGGCAGCAACTTCGGCGGCGGGGGGAGTATTACGCAGGGCGAGAGTGGGGAGGGTGCGGTGAATAGGGCGGGGCTGTTGAATAGTATGGCGAATATGTGAGGGGTGATGTGTCCTCGAGGCTTCGCTCGGTGGCCCTCGGCTTAGGCTACCCTGTACGATTACGGTTTACCCCCTCCCACGGCGCCGCATACCTACCTCCTACCTCCTACCTCTCTTCTTCCCGCTTATCCTTCCCGCTTAGGCTTTTTCCTTACCCTCCCTTACCGCTCACCCTTCCACACCCCCTTCCTTACCCTCCTCACCCCCTCCCTCCTCACCTACCCGACTAGTGCTCCATTTACCCGTCTGTCTATCACCCGGCCATCCATCTGGTCGCGGTTGTATGTAGTGTAGCTTACCTACTTAAGCTTATGTGGATCCGGATTGTCAATGTTGTCCGCGAGGTCGTGAGAAAGGGCGTGGTGGGGAGGAGAAGGCTCCCCTTGGGCTGCTATTGGAGCTTGCGGGCGGAAGGTGCTTATACGTAACAATAAGTGCCTGGCTGTCTGCGCCTTGAGTCTCCATCAACCCGCGGAGGCTTGAGTGACAAGGGACGGGCTCCAATGCTCTTTGCTTTGGATCCGACGCTGCATGTGCGTGTGCGGCGAGCGGATCTGAGGCGGGGGGAGGAGGAGGATGGGAGACGGGGAGGTGATTTCCTTTTTGGGAGGGGACAGCCACTGCTTCGTGGCTTTTCTTTTGCTTTGTTGCTTTCACTACGTGGATTTGGTTGACCCGGAGCGTGCAGCTCCCTGACGTTCAAGTGTCTCTGGTAATCGCCGTGGCATGAAGCGGAACGTGAATTGGTCGGGGAGTCGGGATTGACTCCATTACCGCGCGCAAAATCGAGTATATACGAACAAAAGCAGCGCCGGGCCCTACTCTTCTTCTTCCATGCCCATACTGGCTGTCCATTCCTCTGACACAGACACCGTGCTACTGCCGCCGCCATCTTCCCGCCTCTTCCCGCTCCGCAGATCCTAATTCGGGTCTCTCTCACAACTTTGCCATACCCGCGATACATGTACCTCCCGCTTGAGGAATTGGTGAAGAAAAATCCCTCCCGTTTCAGGCACCATGCATCCCTTCAAACTGGGAGACGCGAAGGGCGTTTCGTGGACGCCACTATTTTTTCTGGGAGCGTTAGTCGAAAAGTGGAGACGCAGTTTCTGGATCGTCGGGGGCTAATCTGGACACGACTTCTCTGCGTTGTTTTTCCCGCGATGATCATCCCGCTCTGTGGGTCCGGGTGCCTACCTGAGTAGAACTGCGGGCGCTGGACCAACACTGGACAATCTCTTCGTCCTAATCCCCCGCCATGTTCGCGAACAGCTCCAATTTCCAGATTCATGGAGGGAATTTCTACGAGATCTGTAGTGGCCCGGGGATGAACTCCCGAAACGGTCTTCGCCTCGCCGCCGAAGATCAGGGGGATGGTGTGCCGACTTTGAAGAGGGGGCGAGTGGAAGAGGATGACTCGGACCAGTCGAACTTCCAGAGGGAGAAGATATAAGCGTCGCCGATTGCTCGAGGGTATGTGGTTCATGAAATCCTGTTCGTCGTATGTAACCAGCCCAAGGCTCGGACGCCAAGCTAGCCCAAGATCCTCAAACAGACATCTAGAAGAAGGGACATTTAGGCTTCCAGCCAATCTCGCGTCGAGCGTCCCCGGCGCCGTGCTCAGCCGTACCATCATCAACGGTGGACCATTTTTCAGCGGACCTGGTACCAGCGAAGGAGGTACGTGTGAAGGCTTTATTAAACCAGCGTTTGTTGATTCCTAGAACAGGCCTGCTTATTTCGCACCACGCCGCGGTGCTCGAAGCCGATCATAACTCCGCGGATGGTTTCACTCGGCGTGCATGCCATCCAGGAACGCGGCAAGAGTTGCTCGCTGATCTATAGGCCTGGGGCACGGGACAAAGCGTCCCCGACACCCAATTCCTTTGGCTACACGGGCCTGCAGGCACCCGCAAATCCGTAATCGCGCACACCTGAACCCAGGTACAGTACTCCAAGGGCATTCAACTCGGTGCAGACGAAACGCAAACCAAATCTGAGTCCGGACATGTTCTTGTACCTATAGACCACTTGCGGATGCTTTCTTCGTGTTTCGACAGTTGTTATCCCCAAGGTGGGGTGGTCAATTTGAATCTTGAGTTCACAGGTTATAAAGACTCAGTTTATTAACTGTATGGAATGGTAATTTATCAAGGCTCAAAGATGGCCTCCGCCACCAGGGGAAACAAAATTGAGGACGTATGATGCTTGTGAGGAGATCGCGCTCACACACGATCTTGCTGCCATTCTGGCGTGAACTGGCCATGGCCAGTCACTGTCCATCTGGTCCCGCGGGCTCATGTACTCCCGAATCAGTGATTTGAACAGCCGCGGAAGGGAATACGAGCCAGCAGGCTACAAACGTGCTGACGAAAATCTGCGGAGAACTTTTTTGTCCAGGCGGGATCTCGTAAACTCTGCATCAAACAAGACAAGCGTTTCAACGATCCTTTGTTTGCTTTTCTACCTCGGCTTACTTGAACAGTTACTCGCATTTGTTGATATTATACAGGTGAAAGGTGGGGACTTTGCGCGAAACCTTCCAGTGATTGTAACAGCCAAGCCAAGTACTCCAATCCGCACGACGAGGCGAGTCGAGATTTCATTGCCGGACATACACACCGCTTCATTGTGATGGCGCCCGTGGAGACCAGTGGAGACCAGGTGGAGACCAGTGGAGGCTTTGGGCCACTGCCTTTCTAATTCAGCGCCCGCAGCACACAACAAGTGAATTGAATCCTGAAACGCAAAGATATTGGCACTAGGCCGGGCTAGCGCTAGGCCGTTTGCAGTAACATCCAGACGAACTGTGGCATACAAAGAATAGTTGTTGAAATTCGACCAAATTATTGGAGCGCCGGCCAATGCGTCGGTATATACATGGTGGCTCACGCTATCTGGCGCCTCGAAAAGAGGTCGCAGTCGTCTGGCGGTAACAGGTAAGTTGACGCGAGCACGGTCTCAGAAGTACGGCGATGACGGCGACGGTGTTCTGTCAACCACGTAATCCCGCTGCAACACGGCTGTTTGGAATACACGGTCGACTGTGGGAATACATTCACGCCGTGGCATCCAGACAGCGCGACAATGGACCACTACGCAGAGCCGAACACTATAAAGTCCAGCGTCGTTCAACTAACTTCTTCAACATTGCCCGCTCTTCCTAGATTTATAAATCAGCACTCATGTTTAAAAACCTTGTACGTTCGAAACGCTCTCTATACCCATCCTAATCTTATTCGGTACCCCACAGGTCTTCGCTGTGGCTCTCATGGGCGCCGTCTTTGCGACCAAGGCAAAGGCCGAAGGCTGCTACAACGGAGGGTACGGCGCCGTAGGATGTACTTGCAGCTTTCCTATGTTGACCTTCTTGTTTTGTTTTCTCCAACAGAAACTCAAACGCTGCCGCGTGCTACAATATGTTTTCGGAGGACTTCTGCAGCGACGCCATTTTTGGCACTGTCCGTGTCTCCGTTCATTCTCCCATGATTTCCGTACCTGACCACATTCGCAGCGCTCAGAGTGTCATGTGCTAGATTCGGGAACCCACTGTGAGTTCATCTCCCTCTCCCTCGTTACCGACTTCTTTCTCACCCCCATAACTCTGCAGGCGACTTCTCCGTCAGCGGACCGGCCGCCAATCCGCGCTACTCTGACTGCGTGACTGCCATGGCTAAACTTAACCAGTGGTGCCCGGACGTAGGAGGATTGTGGACCATTTCGGGGTATCAATATAAGCTGGACCCGAACGATGGAGGGAGCTGCTAATTTGATGCACCATAGAACATTGGACATGGACTGTAAATGAAAGAATGAAATATATGTCTTCAATGATCTCACTCACTATAGCGTTCAGGTGCAAGGTTGCAAATCACTGATGCAACCGATCACATCGCTGATGTCTGATGGCCGCTATCGCGCCGAAGTTGAGCAGGAAAAGACTCCAGTAACGGACCGGAAGCCAGGCACAAAATATCGAGTTCTGATGGAGGAAGGATGTGTCGAGAATCTACCAGTGATCTCTCCGGGCTGAAGCCAAAAAAACCTTTCGATTCACACCTTGTGGCGTACTTGGTGAACATGGGTGAACATGAAGGTTTTCCGCCTTCATCGAGTCTGTGGAGTTGGGCCAGGGAAAGTTGTGTTCATGTCACTCTGATCACAAAACCTCGCACGCGTTCAACTCCCACGGTTGAAGTCCGACGTGGATGAAGTCAATGGCTGAGTGATGTCTAGTCGTAGCAACAATTCTCGGGTAACACTGGAGTAATGTTGTTGTAATGCTGTATGCGCGTAACTCAATTCTTAGAACTAGGATTTCCTCAAGATATCCGGGTGCCTCGATGCCAGGATGTTCCATGTTGGTCAAAGCCTCAAAGAAGATCACCACGCTGCAGCGTTCAACACCCTAGTCCTTTTATGTGTGCCTCAGAATGAGAAATTGGCGTCAGGGCCTGGTCCCCATCAAAACCCTACTCCTGATAAGTTGGCGCTGCCGCCGCTGCGCAGCTGCGCGAGGCCGCGTGAGGCGTTGCGATCTCGCGTAACTCCGAGAGGCAAACTGGTTCTAGCTTGGGCGGCCGGCATTCCTTAAGCCGGCTTGGCTCAATTGACCTTCGGTTTTTTGGATATCCCCCGGCAACCGGGCACGGTGAAAGTGCCGCCCCGCGCCGCCATGGGCCGCCCGGAGCCGCCCATCGCCGCCCCTGCGGAGATAAGTGCCGCCCCCGAGACCGTTTTGGGGGCGGCACTTCTTGTCACGCTGCCGCCCATTAGAGTAACTGCCGCCGGTCAATACATTTTTTATCTACTCCATGTCTTTGTGGCTTCTATTCGATTACTGCAATTGTTCAGCGCTTCAAAGGCAAACTCAGCGTACATTGAAAACTACCAACTACTTTTTTTTGTTAATCATCCTTTGGCTTCTGCGAACACCGGGTGGTGTCGGTTTGGGCTTGTATTTGGCTCCCCTGAGACGCTTCACCGGCGCAACATCCGCAATATCTTCAACATCTCGGAGCTCTCTCTTTGGCGGTCTGTTATCCGGTGGGAGACCTGCGGCGGTGAGTATGTTCTGTCCATTGTGCTGGATGCGGACTGGGGGGGTTGTCGTTGGAGGAGAAGCCTGGAGTCGCTGGTAGAACACCACATCACAAGGCTAGCGATAGATGGTATGTGCCACCCGGAATTCAGCTTCGTAACGTGACACTTCAGGAAAGCTCCAGTGGTTTTCCGTCGCGACATCGACAGGATCGATAGACAGCCACATGGTCGTGAGTCCCTCGAGCGCGCGGGGAGGCGAAAACACAAGCCGGCCTGCTCGGACGTCACAGAAGGTCTGTCCGTTCAAGTCCCACGGCTCGCCGTTGGAGTGTTGTATGGCGAGAACCTGCAGGAAGACGGAGCCAGGGCCCCACACCATCCGATGGGAGTCGTCGCTGTCTGCCCGCATCAAGGGGTGTGCACGAAGGGCAGCCAACGGCTCCTCTAGCATTGACTCCAGTGCAGGCGTCGGATCGAAACCGCATGAACGCATCCAAACAACAGATTTTTTGAGTGTGTAGGGCTCGTCTTTGAAAAAATCCTCGCGGCTCCTTATGACGGGATTCGACATGTCCATGCGATCCAGAATTTCAGCGATCGTCGGGACAGCGAGATAAAAGAGTCGGGCCAACTCATCGTCCAGAACAGGGGCATCCTCTGGGACTTGTGCGAAGCTAAGCGGAAGGTGGACGGCGCCAACCGGTGGGATGGTTTATGAGTATGCGCGCAAAAAGAGGGCCTCAAACACGTTACTTGAGATTCAGCGAGTCGCGGAAATGCGCTGACAGATTCCCAGTGAGTAGCCGACATTGTAAAAGGTGCCGTCTTTCAACTGATTCTCCGGCGAATCGATGCCCGGCATCCATTCGAACATGTATTCGCGGGGCCGCATCAAAATTGAGGAATTCGGCCGGGAACCATAGCGTAGCTTCCGCCCAGTCCTCTAACGTCGGAAGCATGCGGAGCTTTCCCGGAACAAGGCTGATCAACAATTAGATGTACACCAAATTTTTGAACCAGAACAGGCTTACAGAAGATAACAGGAGCAACGACTGCCTTGCCGTAGACAGTGGCGTGTTACGTTCCCATATTCCGGAGCTGCCGTGAAATATGTAGTTCAGTACTAGTAGGAATCTCGCTTGATGTAATACAAGGTAAATCAGCCGCAGGTTGAACCGTGGGAATATCGTTGGTTCGAAACTAGAACCAAGTGACGTCATACTGGCATTGTCATGCTGAGGATGCCTTCCGCGAAAGTCAAACGAAACACCGTAATGCTAAGGCTGGCTTCCGCGCGCCATGAGTACTTAACGACCCTCGGAAAACAGAAGCCCAACTTAAAACGTCCGAATCTTCGCCTCTTCCGCCAACATGTCCACCTTCCGACCTCGAATCGCTATCGTTGGCGCCGGCCCCGGCGGACTTGCCCTTGGCCGCCTGCTCTATCAGCACGGAATGCATCCCACTATCTACGAGCTGCGCCCCAAGCCCACGCAGGCAGAGGTTGCCCAAGTCTCCGGCATGCTCGACCTGCACACGGACTCGGGCCTCCGGGCGATGCGCGAGTGCGGCCTCTGGGACAGCTTCCAAGCGGCGCTGGGGGACTGCTCGGAGGAGAGCCGCGTCCTCAACTTTGACGGCACGGTATTGTTCACCGACGACGGCGCGAACGTGACGCGCCCAGAAATTCCTCGCAACTCGCTCATGCATCTACTCACGGAGAGCGTGCCGTCCGACTGCATCAAGTGGGACCACAAGGTCGCCGGCGTGCGCAGCGCGCAAAACGCAAGCACCGGGGCGGTGGAAGTCACGCTCGATTTCGGGGCGAACGGTACCGCAGCGTACGATTTTGTCGTTGGTGCTGACGGCGCCTGGTCCCGCGTCCGACCGCTTCTATCGTCCGCCCGCCCTGTGTATAATGGCCCGCAGCTTCTCACGGCAACGATACTCAATGCCTCGACCAAGTACCCGCACCTTGTTGAGCTCTGCGGCTCGGGCGCGATCCACGCGCGCGGCCTCGGCCACTCGGTGGGAACGCACCGTGGCCCGCAGGACTCGATTCGCCTGTACGTCGCCATCGGCACGCCGGAGGAGCACTGGGCCGCCGCGGTCGGGCTGGAGGGAAAGACGGCCGCGCAGGCCAAGGCAACGCTCCTGGGTGATGAGAAGCTTTTTGCAAAGTGGTCGCCTGTGCTGCAGGACCTCATCGGCACGGCTTGCGACGAGGAGAGCAAGACCAATCCCGGGGCCGTCGCTGATATCAAGCCGATGTATACACTTCCTGTTGGACATCGTTGGGAGCAGCACCCTGGCGCGACGCTCATTGGGGACGCTGCGCACCTGACGGTTCCGTCCGGGGAGGGCGTCAACTTGGCGCTTCGCGACGCATTGGAGCTCGCACAAGTCTTGATCGCGGTACCTGGGGATGCGAGTGCGAAGGCATGGCAGGCGGCGCTTGAGCCCGGGGTCCGTGAGTTCGAGGAGGCCATGTTGGCGCGGGGAAAGTCCTCGGCAGAGGAAGCGATCGGGATGTGGAAGATGTTTTTGGGTGAAAACGCCGCGCAGAGGATGGCGGACTTCTTCAAGGGCGCAGTAGCTGCAGCTGTAGCGAAGTGATGTATCGTTGGATCCGAGATCTCGTAGAGAATTATGTATGAACTTGCTTGCGCTGATCATGGATAAAACAATCGAAAAGATCCAAAGCACATCACACAGATCGAACATCAATTCCATTATCACGACGAGTTGCACTTGCTGCTTCTCCTTTCATCCCTGTACCCTAAGACATTCCTCCCTCAGCAACCCAAAGATAAGGTTATCCAACACCTTTCCGTGCTTGAACACCGCATTGCGCTTCCGACCCTCCAACGTATATCCGGCCTTGCGCAGAACCGCCATGCTGCCGGCGTTCCCGCTGTATACCGCAGCCTCGAGCCTCAACAGCTCCGGATTCGTCTCAAACGCCCATCTGCTGAACGCAGCCACAACCTCCGTCATGATTCCCGCGCCCCAGTGTGCCTCGCCGAGCCAGTATCCGATTTCCATCGTGCGCGCCTCGACGTCTTCGCGCTGCTGGAGGCCGATTCCGCCAACGTAGGTGCCATCAAGCAGTGTTATACCGAATGCGCGGAGCAGCGGGTTTTTGGCGGAGACGGCAATCCACCTCTCGGCCTCGGCGAGGGTGTAGGGACTAGGAAAGCGGTTGTACATCCACTGTGCTATCATGAGGTTGTCGGCTTCGCGGGAGAGTGAAGGAGCATCGACGATGTAGTGGGGGCGGATGAGGGATCCGGAAAGTGTGAGGATGGGGGCGGGGCATTCAGGACTCTCATGATGCGATTCTGCAGGCTGCTCGGAGGGGCCGTTATTTTGTGCGGACACCGTGTTTGGCGTATTTGGTAAATGGTGGAGGTAACGAGCAGTCCGAATGCTGGGCCAAGGACTCGTAAGTAACAGCTTTTCGCAACTTTTCGGAGAATATCATAAGTATTAAGGACGGGTACTGAAAGATCGGAAGGCGGCCGCGCCGCAACGGTTGCTGACGGGTACAATTGGCGTCAGTTTGGATGTTTCAGAAGCACAGAAGCGCGCAGTAGCTGTAACTGCAGCGAAGTGACTTGCCATGTGTTCAGATCTTGTAAAGATTGCTCACTGCCCAACTTTGTCTGGTTGTGTGTGTTGCGTCCGTCGAGACCGCTCAACGCCCCGAGTCGTTCCTTGAGGAATGGGAACTTGATTTGCGATCATTTTGAAGGTTTGTAATTCTCTTTGTACATACGTTGAGCGACTCCACAAATGCGGGCCGACATCTGAGCATCGTACAGTTTCATTAAGCCTTCGAGAAAATTGGTCGAGTCCACAGAGTCTTCCATAGAACGGTCGGGGCGAAAAGAATTCGGTCGGCCGCCAGCATGTGGCGGACCTTCCAAAGTGCTGAGGCGACTTCTTTATCCTGCGGAGTGAATGACTAAATCGCGAATCGCATGCGAAGCATATGACTGACCTGCGTTCCAGCCGAGAGTAATTTGGTCTCGAACCAGCGCACGAAACGCCCGGTATCCCGTGTCTCTCCGTCCATGATTCCGCATCGCAATGAGCCGTAGTCTGTTAAATTGTCTAGTTAGTTAGAGATCCGTGCTTAGAAGGAGCTAGACGACTAGCGTACCGTGCAGTCTCGTCGCGTCCCTGGATCCAGAAATATGTCTTTGAGGCGGATGGAAGTCATGTCGGTGCTCACCATAGAGCCTCCATAGCTGGGCGAGAATTCTTGAAATAAAGCGCCGCGAAGTCTGGGGGAAGACAGGCGGAGCCCTGCTTCAAAGAATAGAGGAGGGAGTTCAAGGTGATTCCATTCAGGATGACCTTTGCGACTCCTTGTCTGACAAAACGCTGCTAAGTGGCCTTAACTTGGTGCAGAAACTGGGGCCAACTCACCCGTGGATGGGGTTCAATTGCAACGATGCGTCCCCTACCGCGATGAAATTCGAGGGGAGAGCCCCGGTAGGTAAGCTGTGATATCTAACGAAGGATTGTGGCGCTGGAGAACGGTGAAATTCTGGCCTGAATAACATCGCTCTGAAACACATACGAAGTTTTATGATATCAACGGAAGGATTGCCCTGTTCGCATAGCAGCCCTATGACTTCAAGCACCCAGGACGGAACGGGGGCATTGCATCCGCGGAATTCAGATATGAACGGGACGACTTCGCACGCAGTCCGAGGCAAATCTCCGGAGGAGGTATCTCCCACCACGAGTTGCACTGCGCATCAGGGAATTTAGTTCAAGGTTGGACACAAGACACAGTGGAGGCACGCACTCGTGTTGTTGTCTGTGATAACGAGCATAACGAACGTCGCCAGCGCGTCGTCGTGCGGGGCATAGGTGTACACACAGGCGGTTTCCCTTTGAGGCGCGGGAATGGGAAGCTCCGCAGCAAGGGCTGGCGGAACATCAAATGCCAGGCATACGTATCGCATGTTCCCGTCATATCGTGCGCGAATGGTCTCTGGAAATTTGAACCCCGCCGCCGACAGCCATTTTCGTCCACTCTGAGTCGCCCCGGTACAGTCTGCATCACATATTAGATGCATGTAAACAGTATGACCGCGGTGTCAACGCACCGACGACCAAAGCTGCATCGTTTAGAGTTACGGATGTGCCGTCCAGCTGACGAGCAGTGACCGTGGCGATAGAGTCCCCATCCTCCGACGCCTGGATACTCCTCACAGTTCCGCGGAGTGCAGCCACCTTCGCGGATGTGGGATGCTGGAAGAACACTCGCTCCAGTACTCTTTGGCTGCTCGCCCTTCTCATGACCACCGTCTCGGGCAGTCTACCGCCATATTCTTCGTACGGGGACGGGATCAGAAGTCCGGAGTAATGCAGCTGCAGATCCGCCTCGGGCAATCTGCAAATACAAATATAATTCCTCCGCTGAAAGATATGTAGGCCAAACTTACCGACCGCCAGCAGCTTTAATCTCAGCGTCGAAATTGGGCCAGAGGCGGCGAGCGCCCAGAACGAAAACAGCGAGGAAACCTGGGGAATTGTTGAGGGAGTTTGAATCGGATGCGTGTGCACTGACCATGTATGGCCTTGTACTGCATTATTCGAGTCTTTGGCTTTTCGGAAACCTGGATCTCTGGGTCGATTATAACCACTCGCTCGAAATGATCAGCACAAATTCGAGCGGTCACAGGTCCAGCGATGCTGTGAATTCGTTCATTGGCGATCTGCGAAGGTCCTGGTGTGCGAAAGCTCACCTTCCTCCACAAACGATGGCGCTGCCTGGGATCATTAGCTCCCTTGGAACTCCCAGAGCGTGCAACTGTTTCGACCAGTAGGGAGGAGATTTGCAGAACCTCTGCCAGGCGAAGCATGCGAGCGGGAGAGCAACGGCCAAAGCCATCGCTAGCGGAGGGTCTACGTGGCTTAACATGCCGTGGTAATGGGAGGAAAGAGCTTAATTATGTGTAACGCCTTTTATACTTGTTGCCGCAATATTGCCGTCGAAACAAGATTGATATCGTGGACCGTTAGTTAAGGGAGTATACTGTTAGTGAAGTCACTGTGAAAATTCAGGGCAAGGTCGGGAGGATCCTTCACGTCCCAAGTATCTGGTTCGCCAGAGGGGTTTAGTAGGGATGCGATTGGAGAGGAGGATCCTAGGAGGACCCGTCAAGTCATAAAACTCTGTAAGGGCGACAGCCGTAGTGTAAATGCGACAACCGATCATTGGCCTTTACTAACCTGCACGGAATTTTGTGACTTTGTTGATTGTGAAGGAAGCTGTGATCTTTATAAGATCCCAGTGGATCTTTCGCGGATCTGGATCTATGTGAAAGTAGATTAAGTAAGTACCTTTAAGTACCGTGGCCTGAAATTTTTGATCAGAGGACCTTCCTGGACATGTTTTGCGAAATTCCAAGGCAACGCGAAAGCGTAGAATAGGCTCGGACGTCCTGAGTTTGAGGGCCCGGGGGGAATCACTGAAGTCTGGCGAAGCGCGGCGTCACATAAACCGGGAACCCGCCTCAGGCGGACGAGAGTAATTGAAGCCATGCGGGTAGCTTCCCTGAGCTTCCGTGTAATGAGGGAGGAGACAGAAAACCGCCAGAATCCGCTGCAGTGAAAGATGAAGAAAAGCTGAAGAATTACTTAAGAGAGAAGCAAGCAGTTCCGTGTTGATCCGAGCGACACGTGACCCATTCGGAACTTTCTTGCTTCTCATCCATCGCGCCATCTTGATCCTTTTTCTTCTGTTCTGAAGTATCATACTCCTCACCTCTCCACTTGAGGGGAACTGAAGAGTTTCGAACTAGAGATCAAAAATCGGGCGCAGGCCGCAGCTTGGCGCAACGGTTGCTGACGGGTACAATTGGCTCCAATGTTTGAATTCGCGTTAGAGCGTTCGGAATTTCATGGTCCGGATTGCCCGCAGCAAGCTCCGCACTCGGACGGTTGATTCTCCTCCTCGTCATGCCCATGGCCAGCATCTATGAACTTATCTCTTCGCACACGAACACATCCACTTTGCGGCGTCATCGGCCGCCTTTCATCAACCAACTGGCAGTGTACATGCACAATCCATCGTCGTGCGGTTTTACTGCCGCCGGCGACTCGTAATCAGGTAGTATTGCCAATTGGAACTTTTCTTAGTTAGCAGCTGATCTGATTCTCTGCAAAGGCGTTCAAACAAAACCAACTAACCCAAACTTGAAGAACCTTAAAAAATAGTGTTTGAGCAGGTTTGAGCTCAGTTGAGCAGAGTTGAGTCAGCAGCTGCCACGATGAGCGTACATATGTCACTGATCGACCACGGCGTTTGACAGATCGGCGTGATCAGCGCTCTAGCAACAATCACGGGCGGCATTTTCCTTCGCATGATGTTCGGAGAACCCGGTCGCCGTGCGGGGATCATCCATATAAGCCACAAAAACTGCAGCCCTCGCGCCTGTTCCCTTTCCCCCCGGCTGGACCGTCTTACGGCCCTTTTCCTTGCGCCCCTGCGGGAAACGCAGCGGGTTGTCCTCTTCTCTTCTGCGCTGTGATTGGTTTCCCTACTGGCACTGGACCTGGACAGACTATATGGGTTCCACTCAAAATGCAAGCGACTACATTCCTCTGGTTATTGCCAACCTAATTCCTCTCCACGTCGTCCGTGAGTTGCCTCCGTAATATTCTCTCACCCCTACTTATAGTCAGTCGCCGCCTTGACATGGATTTTACATGACTATCGTGAGTACTCATGGCGCTCGGTGTCTGACCTTGTTTAATCTTTCATGACCACAGTTGTCACCTTGGAAGATGAGGTTCGTCTGCCTTGCTCTCTCGCATGGGACAAATGCTCACCTCTGCGTGTCCAGATTCGCTATATTTGGGTGCGCGTGCTCCGCACTCGCCGCGGTGCATATGACTGAAATCCGTATAGCCGCAACGCCGGAGTTTCAGCAAATTTATGTTCTTCTGGGTAAGCACCCTCGTTTACATCTCGAATCTCCGCATCTGACAAGTTCCGAATATCCAGATACGATATTATAGGCGGGTCTGCGGTTTCAGAATATTACCATGCTCGAAGTTGACGTTCCATTCACCTAGCATTGCCCTCCTGCTGTTCGATGCTGTCCAAATCCACGTCTTCGCCCTCCCCGGAATCCCGTCGAACAACCTGTGCGTGTTTTCTGTCATCTTCCCCTTCCCTCATCCTGACTCCGCCCGCGGAATGCAGCTGCGTCGCGATGGACACAGTAATCCGGGTGGTCGGTGCCATTTCGCTATGGAGCGTTGAAATTGTGATGCAGCTGCGCATCTACGCCCTCTACGACCGGTCTAAACGGGTGCGTTGCCTTGCCTTGTTTCCTTATATTGATCTGACTTACCCACAATAACGCGTGCCTCTAGATTGCAGCCCTCAACCTCGCGCTCTTCATCTGCTCCATCGGCGCATTTATCGCGATCCTCGTATTCAACCACTCCAGGCGCGCGTCGGTCATCGCGGGCGACATCAGTCTTCCGTTACCGGGTTGCCCAGCCGTGCATTCGGGGTTGGAGTGGGCGCAGTGGGTTCCTGGTGCGCTGCCAGATACAAATCGACCTTCCTTGAAATTAACATCCTCTGCCTGTAGCAACGATTTTCGAGCTCATCCTATTCGCGCTCGCGCTGTTCAAGACGTGCGACTACACGCTGCGGTCACTGAGAAAGGATGGGAAGCTACCGCTGCACACGCTGCTCCTGCGCGATAGTGTGCTGTACTTTTTCGGGTGCGTCTTCTCATCCCTTGATTTTCTTTTTTGCTAAGGTCGCTAATCCGTTCACCCATAGCATCGCGTGTGTTTTGATATTCAACAACGTACGTGCAGTTCCAAATCCCTTTGCCTGGTAATTTGAGTGCTGATATGTCGTTTCTCGGCTTGTGCAGCTTATGGTCGTCGTACGCTTTCTATTCTGTTTTGCTGACGACGTGTGATTGATGAATGGACAGACCTTGACGCACATCCCGTGGTTCAGCTACGGGTGCGTGTACTTTTTATGTCACTTCCATGCTTACTGAACATGTACTACAGCCCCTTCCACGCCGCCGTCGGCATCATGACGACCCGCATGCTCATCAACCTGCGCAAAGCGACCTCTCCGCCTGAATCCCACAGCTTTGGCAGCTTCGATCCTGGGACAACGTTCGTGGCAGAAGGGGAGGCTCACGACGACCACACGCATGTCAACTTGGAGCCGTGATTTCTTTCCGCGTATGTTGACCCAGAGCCTTTATTTGCGCCGATGTTGAGCTTGAACCCTCGCAGGCCCAACCATCTTTCGTTCTCTGTATTTATTCCGTAGATAGTAATCCATAATTGTACAGCAGTGTAAATTTGAACATGGAAAGGATGACAAACCGCGAAGCACAGATCCTCGCTGCGTAGATTGGCACGCGCAAGCTATCACCTGAAGAACTCTCATTTTTTTTTCACGCGGATTTGTTTGCGCCTAGATAATCATAACATCTACCGTTGAAACGGGTATCCGCTGCGTACTGGAGGCTAGTAGCATCAATAGTATCACTAATGCACGAGATAAACTAGCGGACAATACATATACGTTCGATGTGTGTTCGTCCAGACTGTCCAGTCTCTCTTTTCATTCAGTAGAAAACACTGTAGTCCAAAACACCCGCCGCCTTCATGATATCCAGTCGCCCACGTAGCCCCGCGGACATATTGAGATGCATGCTCTGGTGAATTTTCAATGCCACCTTTTGCAAACGTGAGACAGATGAAGGAGGAGAAGGTAAAGCGTTGAGTGCAGGGTCCGGCCACCATCGAGATCTAATCATATCGAGCAAAACGGAGCTGGACGTGGACGGTGCAACCCTGATTGAGAGAGACTCCAGCTGCGGTAGGATGACGATCCGGGCGTCCAGCTCCGAATGTGTGAGCACGGTGAACAATGCATCTTCTGCTCCATCGTAATCATGGGTGAGGCCCAAGTTTTTTAGCGTCGGAAGTTTGGAGAGGAGGTCGATAATCTGTTCGGTTGTTAAATGACCAGGATTGAGGGTAAGTGTCTCCAGTGCAAACTGGGAACGGTGGTGGAGCTCGGATAGGAGTTGGCCACACTTGGGAGTGAACCCGAGGCTGAGTGACCGCAGGTTAGGAAACGAGAATACTTTCAAAAAATCGACTGTATCCTCGTCGTCCTCCTCTTCGTCGACGGGTCCCACGTAAGTGAAGGTATGCATCGCGGGCAGGATACAGCTGTCCACATCAATAACGGGATGTGGGGGGCTCGGGTATAACTGCACGATAATCGAGCAGTTTTCCAGCGCCGTGCATTTGCACAAAATCGAACGTGTGAGCAGGGGGCTATCCGCAGATTCGAGGTGGAACGTCGCCAGTTGTGCCCAGGGAAAGTGTGGTAGCAGCCGTAGGAAACCCATCGGGTGGTGAGTCGTAAGCTCGAGGCTTTGTAACAATGGTGAGGTGGCGAAGGCGGTGATGGTTCCAACAAGGGACGGGAGACGGGAGGGGCTGGATGTGATATGTATTTCGAGATTGCGGAGAGCTGAAAACATATGATCTGGCATGCCGACGAGCGGCTGAAGGTACGGCAGTGGAACCTCCAATCGCAAGAATTCCAATCTGCTGCCAAATGACCACATTACGGTCAGTGGCGTGCCGATGTATTCGATAGCCACAATGTCCATGTCAAGCCTGAGAGGAATCGGACGAGATCTTTGCACGAAAAGTTCTGCAAAAGATATGACACCGCGCGTCACCGGAGTTTTGGGTGAAAGTCGAAGATTATTCCATAAGCGCGGTGTCGTCAGGGAAATGGTGCGCCACATCGAAGAGACACGACCAAAGAGTAGAGGTGGTTGACACGGTTCAAAGCTGGTGGAGGACCGCAACAAGATGGAGTCTTTCATGCAGAGCACGAAGATTTCCGCAAGGATCTCGGGAGGAAAACGACGAATGGGGGAGACGAGGCCGCGTAACGACCGAATTTCCTCTCTGTGCGTCTCCCGGCGCTGTTGAAGCTTCGCGAGGGTATCGGAGGTGCGAGAGATCTCATCATCCAGCTGGGACACGGTCTCCTCCCCCTGGTGAATGAGCTGGATGATCTGCTCAGCTTCAAATTGCGACGGTGCGCAATTGGTCGAGGAAAGTACGGTGAGATCCATCCCGGACGAGGATCTTGCGGGTGAGTGCATGATTTTAGCTCTCCAATGGCTTCCTGAGATCGGTTAGGGCCTGAAGATTCAGCGGGGCGGAGACGTACGGTGGCTTGATGGTGGCCGGAAAAAAGGAGTGGCGTAATCGCGCGATCAGGTGACTGATCGATCGCATCAATATTTGACGGTTTCCGTTTGGAATGCGCGGATTTCAGTTCCACAGCGTCGATAGCGGGCGCGGTGCGTGTGATCCGATCTTCTATAACTCGCATAGTTTATTCTCCCATTTAGCGCTGGTTTTAACTTCTTCGGGGCCCTCGAGTCGCAACCTCGAGGAGCTGGCGACTCGCGAGGGTACCGCTGCGCATGCAGATATTTCTCGCGTAAAAAAAACCCCGCTTGGATGGATACTGCGCAATGGATTCAATACAGCAGATGGAGTGCGAGGAGCACATTCAGGCTTGGCCAGTGCAGGTAGTGCTGGATCATTCAATGAATTCAGCAGTCACGCAACACGGGTAGACTAACTAATCCACAATGGTTCCCACCCGAGAAATCTTGTCTCCTTCTATCTCTTATCGTTTTGAACTAACGAACTGGGAAGTTTGAAGTTGGTTCAAAATTAAAAAATGGCTTGATTCACCAACATAATCGCTGCGAGAAAGAGACTTGAGTGAGGAGAACTGTGGAGCGTGGGCTTGCCCGTTTTCAATGATGAATTTAACATGCATGTCGATCGCGGCGGCCAAGTATGTATCATAAACGAGGCGCAGGAAAGCGGCAGTGCTAGTGATCCCAACTTTGATGCGCGAGATATACGGAGATTGCGACTTGATCTGAAGACTCATCTCTAGATCTCTCTTGCATATCTCTGTGAGTTTTTTCCTGACTGGATCTGACTCACCGAGTCTCAAGTTGGTTCAGCATTTAAACACCTCAGGCTTTGATCACTTCTACAACTCTTGCCGATAAGTACACCCACGATGGCGGCGTCCACACAATCGAATGACCGCACCTCCGAGCAGATAGATTCGGCTCAATCTGAATGCCCCACCCCCATCCTCACACTTTCCCGCTCCATTATCCGGCCCCATTACATCCTCGACGTGCCTTCCCTCGCCCGCGAAGCCAACAACCTCCTGATATCGCAATGGATGCGCAATCTCTTCCCCAGTCCTTACACCGTCGCCGATGCTGAGGACTGGGTCGCCCTCTCCACTAAAAGCCCTCCGCTACGCGCATTCGCCATAACGCGGCCCGACGGCACCTACGTCGGCGGCATTGGCCTCAAACCGTTCAAGGACGTCGAGGCGCGCACTATGGAGATCGGGTACTGGCTCGGCCAGGCGCACTGGGGTGCGGGAATCATGACTCAGGCGGTGGTTGCGTTCAGCAGATGGGCGTTCGAGACCATTCCGGAACTGCTGAGGCTGGAGGCTGGGGTCTTCAGTGGCAACGAGGGCAGCATGACGGTTTTGCGCAAGGCTGGATATACGTTCGAGGGACGGAGGCGCAATGCGGTGTTCAAGAACGGGAAGGTGTTGGATGTTCATATGTTTTCTTTGTTGAGGGAGGAATGTCTTGGGTCACAGGAATGAAACCGCAAACCCGATCTTCATTGTTCAATGCGTCGTGGAATCCTGGTGATTCGGGACTTTGATGGCTTCTTCGTTGAATTTCCCCAAGTACTAATCCGTTCCTGTATCTTGGAATTTCCGACTATATTCTTGGATTGTCGAGGTATACTGGAACCGCTGTGACACAACAACCCCCTAAGGTTACTTCAAGGTTTACTTTACAGGGCAGCGGTTGCGGCGGCCCGGAGTCCCAGTAATGTGGCTGATGTCACGGTCAACGCACTGCCACGTTCCTTGCTACTCAACCCCCACCAGCTCACCACGAATCTCTAGCACTCAGGACCCCGTCGTTAAAGTGCTACCTGAAACCTGATTTTTCCACCTCAGAGTTAATCTCCTTGACTTGTTAGAATTTGGCCTGTCTGGGAGACTGCGAGATCGCGACCTCAAATTGATGTCTCACCCACTGATAAGCAAGGGAGCCCGGGGGTTCATCAAGTATCGGATTCCCCTGTACCACTCACAAACGGTCAACCATCATTCATTCAAACTGATCATATCGCTGAAAATTCACGGCACAAAATCCATGTACTTAGCCTTGTCGCCAAGATTTGTCGCTGGCATCCAGAAGAAGACTGTGGACGTCACAGTAGTGTCCCGGTAAGTAAATATTAACCACTGCAATAGCGCTCACCGCCATATCTACGAGTAAAATTGATCATCACCAGCTGAGGTCCATACCGGGTAAATCCTCGCTAGGTTCAGGCTTATTATCGTCCACATCCATGGCCCAGTCCCGGACATCTGCCTCCAGATTATGGGCAGCGTCATTGTCATCAACTGGTAGCCACCGTCACATGAGCGAATCTTTTAGTGCTAAGGGACTCACTATGGGCAAATGGAGCGTGTATGTCGCCGGACGGTTGAAAAAGTGGACATCCAAGATGCCGGGCGAGGTCCTGGCTGTACGGATCGAACCCTTTAGCTTGATAGAATTTGCGAAGTCCGGCGTATACACTAGCATCCCAGTAGCGTCCGTAGATTGTGGTGCTGAACGTCAATTCCGGAAATCCATATTCTCTAGCTTCTTCCGTGCTAAGACGCCCGATGCCCATGGGATCGAGGGACCAGTATGCGGGGCAATTGGGCCAGCAAAAAGATGACGGCCCGGCGCGAAAGTCATCCGGCGGGCAAAGGAAGAGAAAGCCTGCTGGGACCGCAACTGTGATTGCTGAAACATGTAACCCAAAATCCACCTCCTGGAGCGAAACTAATTGGAAAAGTTACCACACAACGAAGTACAGAGGCCAGAGAATACTTACCATAATCCTCCATGCCGGATCCAATCTGGCAGCAGTCGAAAATGTAATTCGCTTGTGTGAGCCAGGACTCGTAGTATTCGGTCGAACAAGTCAACCAGTGATGACGATCGAC
Organism: Mycena vitilis; assembly: GCA_029203975.1. NCBI lineage: Eukaryota > Fungi > Basidiomycota > Agaricomycetes > Agaricales > Mycenaceae > Mycena > Mycena vitilis. Next base: position 122,979 of record JARGYF010000107.1, read on the forward strand.
GGTATCGTGCGCGTTGTAACTGCAGGAGTAAAGCTGATTAAGAGAAGTGATCTGCGTCGATGGAGAGATAAATACCGTAACCAGCCATTAGCCAATAACGTATATTTCCCACTCGGACATCCCCGACTTAAATCCCGGTTACCGATATCAGCCCACACGTCTTGCAGCGAAGCAATGACCAGATCGTTTGAGTACCGGGAAACGACTGCTCCGAGAGTTACAGACGCGTCATCGATACTTCTGTGGTGGTGGTCAAGGTGGGTGGTGGCCCATAGACCAAAAACAGATTTCATGGTAATCGTCCAATGCAATGGCATCGATTGCTATAGCCTCCATATCGGACGCATTGCCAGAGGATAGGGGCGTTTCTTCCAGAACGGGGAAACCTCGGAGAAAACAATGAAAAGGAATATCCGTGCGCTCGTCCGGATCCACAAGTTCCACACAAAGCCGCCCGGTCGAGCGTCGTATCCATATCGACAGGGGCTGGAACCATTCACCAGGAGAGCTGAAATGCAGGGGATTATACTCACCGAGACGTAGGAAGAGATTGAGGAGACGTAATCCCATGCAACCTGGCACAGTGGCACTCCGTGTTGGTCCATAGTGCTGGAAGTTCGATGTTCTTACCGAGAGGTCATGGTTCTTTAGACAGTCAGGATCGTGTTAGTGATGAGAAATGAAGAGGGGCCTACACAGAGAGTATAGACGTATGCCATGGCGCAGGGAAAATTATTATAGAGGTCCATGCAATCTCGGATCGGTATCAGATCTAGATGTGATCAATTTCCGCAATCCCTAACCCGACTAAGGTCATACCGTCATGGAAAACGGTAGCGTGTATACCAGATAAACGAGCTGTTCCGTAGATTTGGACGACATTAGGGTGACTATGTTGTGATTTAGCGGGAGTGCTGCGCCGAAGTTTGACCTCACCGGAGCGGCTGGTGTGCCTTCATGTATTTCCGCCACTCCTAGAGGATCATAAGCGAGGCTCAACAGCAGAGGTACACAACGCACCCCAGCTGCGCCGTCACCGTGATACATTGCAATCGTAACATCGTTTCCTTGGAGTTTGGCGGAGTACATCCGGCGATTTGACCATCCACCCCGCGAGACAACTCCCGTGTTTTTGTCAAGGCATATTTCTCGCCGGAGATCTATATCTCCCATTGGAATCGTCCGGAAACCTGTCCAACATACAGACGTATTTTTGAGGTCTGGAAAGGAAACGCACCAGAGGGTTCGGAAGCCACCGTGTAGTTTTTGGTAATATTTTTTAACTTGCGGGCGGTCACCACGAGCTGCTGGGCGCCTGAGAACATTCCGCTGCTGTTGACGCTCATTCACATGAGACACGATGCGGAGATCCGTGAAGGCCAAATCGACTCACGAGACGACTCCAGCGTTTGCATGTACTGTGGAGGATGGGGAATCTGCAGCGGGATGGGGGGCACTGGTCATCTGTTGTGGGGGCAAGGGAATGAGGGTATAGGCACTGATACAGCTTTTGCGACGGTTAAGAACGATCTAAAATATGGGATCGGCTGTAGTGGCCGGAGAAGGATTTAATGCTTCGGTTTAGCGCTCACTTCAAGTTGGCGCTTGCGATGCCTGCCTAGCGCTTCAGCGGCCAAAATTCTTGGGGAACGTAGTGGGGACAAATATGACGGTCGGCATGCTAGGCCAGAGACACGAAAAGGAGGCCTCTTGAATTCGAGGAGGCGGTACAGAGAATCCACCCACGGAAATACGAAGACGCCTGGTGCTCCGCTGATGTTCGGACAGAGCCACGTGCACATATTTGAATGGAAGATAAGGCGGCTTAGTTTCCGCAGCTCGCAGGACGATAGACTCCAAGATAGTGAGAATAATCGCCCAATCTTCAATCAGAGAAGAGAGCCCAACAGAGGAGGACTGTCATGTGCGAGTATTAAGCGCAGCAGAGATCACCAGAATGAGGTAGAGTTTGGTGGACCCGTCGCGATAGAGTTGGGTACGAGCGAAGCACTGAATTTCAAGTTCTTCTTCTTCTTTGAGATCGACTCGGAATTTGGAAGGCCTCCGTCTTGGAAGGCCGCTAAAACTTGAGCGGATGCAGGGGAACTTCCACTTCAAAAGCAACCGCTTGCCCGATTTGAAGCTGCCAGTCTGAGTCAAGGGGGAATCAACTTTCGAAATTCGGATATCCGGTCGGAAAGTTTATTAAGCCTCAATCCTAGACCCCCCCCCCCCCAGGCCAGCCTATATGAGGAAATGATTTCCCACGGCTAACGCGGCAATCAAATGTTTGGTTCAGTTATTTTGGCAAGAATCCTTGCCGTTTGGCCGAAATCCGTCAAAACTGGTTCAATTCCCATGTATACAGTGAGTAATAGCTATAGTAGATGATAGACTCTATTCTACCTGCGCTGTCTGCATGAACAACCAAATGTGAAGATGTTCCGGACTTCAATCCAAATCGGGTAGTTGCGATCAAAATATCGGAAATCCTCCCTTATATTTCTGAAAAAAATGTTTGAGGTGTTTTCCCAGCGTTTCAGCGAGTTTAGAAACTATTTCAAAATGAGGGTCAAAAAGTTTTTTAAGCCCTCCGGGGGGACCCCCCCCCCCTCCGACCCGGTGTCCGAAATTTGACCGTTGATTCCCCCTTGGTCTGAGTATACGCTGTGTAGGGGGACGGCAAGGGGGAACCGGCACACCGGGCCGTTATCAACAAATACTGCCAGATACCGCTAACCCTAACCCTCATCTTCTTTGTTTCTTCTGGCAACCAGCTCTCAGTGACTTTCTTCGCGACTCGCGCTCAGAATCCATTCAGTCTATCTCAAAAAGCCTTTGAAGCATAAGACCTGGACCATCAAGAGGCAGGCGAGGTGGGGCTTAGGCAGTGCAGCAAACGCGGAATGGCTCCGAGAGCCTGGCTCACGGCAACTCACAGTGTAGTACATATAGACCATCTCTGAGTCTCTCAAAACCATGATGATGGCAAGGATGAAACGTGAAGCTTTGACTAGCAGCTCAAAAATGAGCTCGTTAGGAAGCCGTGTGAAGATAGATTCATCTTGAGCGGGCATCGTTTTAAGGTGGTGGCGCATTGTGGTGGCGAGAAGAAGAAGAGGTGGATGTCTATGACGGTGTTTATTGGACAAAAATACGATGCACATCGACTTTCATCCATTTTCATCCAAAATGTCGATGAAAGTGGATGCATATGGATGCATATGGATGCAAATGGATGAAATCGAGTGAAAGTCGATGCATCACGTAGTGAAATTCGATGCAAGTTCGACACACGCAAAGGCCAGTCATCTGCATTGCATTTCACCAATGGCCGAGGTGCATCAAGCCAGGATGAAAAGCAATGCATTTTCCTGAAATGCATCCAATTTCACCGGGTACTTTGATGCCGATCAATGCAACCTGATGCAGTCCTCCGCAACTGCATTCAAATGCATTGATCCGATTTAAATTTGGTGCAAAACCAGTCCATATCAGGGCACTGATATGATTCCCCCTGCCTATTCAGTTCTTCATAACCTCCTTGTCCAGCAACCTCATTCCTGGCTCAGCTCTTTGTAACCCCGCGCCGGGAAACCTCCTCCACATCGATTCTTACCCCAGCCAAGATATACCGCTCAAATTCATAAGAGATTTGTTACAGGATGTTTCCTACTAGTACACGCACACCAACAAGGACTCAACCCTTGAGCTCGGCGGCCTTGTCCCCCGCCACCCTCGTCAGCTGACAAAGGCTGTTCTCTGTCATGATAGCGTCAAACACCATATGCACTTTTTGCGCTGCACTGAGTTTGTTGTCCAGGAAGCCGTGCAGCCTGCAGAATGCGGCTTTGATCTTGTCGGCATTCCTCATTTTGAACGCTCTCCCGTTTCCGTGCGGCCTCTCACAGCAGCTCCAGTCCACGCACACCACCTTTGTTGATATTCCGGATGATCTCCCCAACCTTCGTTGCTGTTGGCGGTTGAACCATACCAGCGTAGGAGAAGGCTGCAGCCAAAAGAAAGCCAGCAAGGCTGCCATTCTCACGGAATTGGGAGGGACTGGTGGACTTCAGGAAGTCATAGCAGGCGTGGAAGGCATAATTTCCGTTAGCGGTGTCGGCTGGCCAGTTGGGGCAACCTTCTGTGGTTATCACTACCTTCGTGTGCTGACACCATGAAGTAAGTAGGTGCTTCGCAGCCGGCACGAGCTGGGAGGGGGATGGACATGGCGGAAGGAACAACAAGAAAGGACAAGTCGAGAAAAAAATGATGACTCACCTGATCTCCTATGCAGGAACAGCCACAAGGACTGAATAAGAAAATAGGGATTGTGGCCCAAAAGAATTGCATTGCATTGATCGCCGCCTTTGCATCAAAGAAGTGAGTTCCACCAATCAATGCAAATCAATGCAGAGCCATGTATGTGCAGTTGTTAGTACACCGAGTGAGAACGATGCAATGCAATGCAAATCGTTGATGCAATGCAAATAAACAGGTCCTGCACCCAATTGCGCTGAAAATCATCAACTTTCATCCATATGCATCCAATTTCATCCACAATTTGGATGAAAATGGATGAAAATGTCCTTCATCGTATTTTTGTCCGATAAACACCGTCATAGATGTCACACTTGAGTCACACAGAGCTCTGTCATGGAAAAGGCATCGAGAAAGATGTCATGGAGGCAGGGGTCCACGAACTCCGTTGAAAGCAATTGCAACGGCTTGCCCAATCTGAAGCTGCCAATATACGCTGTGGACGGAGATGGTAAGGGAGAACCGGCACACCGGGCCGTGACCAACACAATGACAAATGCCGCTAACCCTAACCCTCCTTTAACCACCAGTCTCTCAGTACTAGTGACTTTACTCGCAGCGACGTCGCGCCGAAGGTCCCTCAATTGCAACTTCAAGTCTCCCAAAGATCGTTGCTGGATAAGAACAACGTCAAGAGTTAGGCGAATCCGTCTCGGTGGGGCTTGGGCAGTGCAGCAAACGCGGAATGGCTCCGAGAGCCTGACTCACGGCAACTCACAGTGTAGTACATATAGACCATCTCTGAGTCTCTCAAAACCATGATGATGGCAAGCATGAAACGTGAAGCACGGTACGCGAAGGAGGACAAAGCCGTCGACGAGGCGATCGCAGCGCACCCCGGCGATGAGCCCGCACAAATCGACGCCGTCGCCGCCATCCGAGGCTACTTCCGCGGTGGCGAGGACAGCGTGCCCACACAGGTCCTCGCCGCGTACATGGCGGGCGATACATCGGTCGAGAACGCGGTGCGGCAGCTCGCAAAGCCCATCGAGCGCGCCTACAGCACGGGCAACGGCGGCCGGCTTCTGGTATCGGAGGAACAGGGGGCGCGCAACCAGCGGACGTACCACGCCCCTGCCGCCGCGCTGGAGATGTGGGGGCCCGAGGAAGACCTCGATGCCTTACAAGCCGCCGTCACCGACGCAGACGACGCACCCACCGCCGAAGGCCAGCTCTGGGACCTGTACTACTCCATCCTCCACGCAGCTAAGAAGACCCCGTGGCGCGACGTCGCCGCGCAGCAGCGCCTCGTCGACCTCGCCGCGGCGCTGAAGGCACGCCCGAACCCGCCGCACCCCGTGCGCATGACCATTCCCGCGAGCAGGAACTGGGTCTGGGAGGGCGGCGCGTACCTGTGGTCCAATCAGATCATGTTCGGGCCCAGTGCGCGCGAGACGTGGAACGACTCGCCCGGATGCGGCGCGGGGTGGCGGACGCCGGAGGTGCGTGCGTGGACGAACGTGAATGCGTTCGTCGCGCGGCTTTCGGCGCAGGGCGTGCACCACATACTGGGGGAGTGATACATCACGCCCTCTCCAGAGAGATTGGCATTCATACATGAAAGCCTCACCTGGTAGATGCGTGCTGATGTATCATCCGAGAGATCCAAACTGATGGGGCTTATTCCGCTAGCCGCGCTCACACGTCAAGCGAATTGCAGCTCACCGTTGACGACCGTCGTGGACGGTGCCCAAGCCTGTACGACACTAGTTCCCACGGGTCGCGGCGGGCTGACATAATGTTCCAAATGGGCGTCAGTCCGCCGCGCTGCGCTGGGCGTAAATCTGGCACGATCCGGCCAGGGAAAACAGGGGGTACATAGATGTATTCAGGCTGCATAAAAGCTGCAACCAACAGGGACACAATCACGACCATGATTATTATTTGGGGGCGTGACAACAATTATGAAAACTAGCCCCTAGTACGACGCCTTACGGTACCCATTAACCAGTTCTCCCAGTTCACCCACCCACCGCCGGCGTCCGCTGGGCGCAGCTGGCACTGACGTGCCCAGGACCGCACGCATCGGGGCTGGGTGAAAACCCCGGAATGCGACCACAGATCCAATCAACGCGACCAGGTCGGGGCGTCGGGCACAGCAGCTGGATTAAGGTGGCGGGCCCGTGGTTTCAAGTCATCTGCGAGCATCGCAGAGCGCGCAGGATGCTCGCGGATAATGATGGTACCGTGCAGGCCTGCGCGGCGTGTTCGTCGGTGCAGCGGGCACACCTCTACAGCCCCAAGTCGCCCAGTACCGTGTCGCTGAGCGAAAGGCGCAGGGCTGATAGGGACACGAGAGCCTTCGCGGTAGACGGCTTTTCTCGAGCGCCGCGTGCACCCGGGTTGTTCTGAGGGCAGTGCGGAGGGTAGACTAGGCGCACCGTGAAACCATGTCGCACCCACTAGCGCATTCCTTCCCGTATTCCCACTCCCGGGCCGACTACGCTGTGAAGGAGAGACCGTAGACGAGGTAGTGGGCCGGAAGAAGAAAGGCAGTGACGTGGCGGCTCGGCATCACTCGCTAAAAGCGGCCAGCAAGCGGCATCGTCACGGCCCGATGAGAAACCCGCCGTTTCCTTCTGGCTAACTCTACACTGGCTCTAATAGGAATTTTGAACCAGAGGAGTAGTTCAATTGTGTACTCCGCAGCTTGGACCCAAGACCTGAACTTCCCAGCTGCAAGATGGACTTGTTCCAAAATGGATTTGCGCCCTTTTTTGCTGCGATATCCAGAGACAAGGGGTGACCGGAATAATTGGACAGAAAACGCGGCCAGACAGGTCCTAATGAGAAGTATGTTCTATCAGGTAAGCTAGATTAACGGGAAGGTCCTGCATGCACAATAAAATGTTGTGATTTGTTTGATTGCAGCAAAACGGGGTTCGCCTGAACGCTATCCCTTGGGCGAAAAAAATCTGAATAGGCAGAAAGTCTTGTAATCATGCCTTGTATCCGTTAGACAAAACTTGAGATTTGAACTCATGGAAAATATGAGAACATAGAAAGTCCAGTATATCGCCAAGCCGGATCCGCCGCTGGCGGTTTTGGGCTTTCGGTCGAAAACTTCAACCATGTCCAATGAATTCCCGGTATTTTGTTGCAGCTTATATGCCCTGGTCATCCTTTTCGGTAGCAGGTGCCTGTAAATCATGATATGCTCCGCATGAACGTATCGGTGTATAGTAAAAATGCAGAGAAAGTAGCGGACGATACACATGTACGGGCTGCACAACATATCCGAGTTTTACGGTAAACGGAAAAGTACTGCTCACAGAATAAAATGTTCGGTCGAATCAGGAACGATGCAAAGGAGCCCGAAGAGGTAATACTCACACACCCCGGGAAACTACGTTTCTTCTCGACTCCAAAGTAAACGTCCTGAGCTTTTTTTTGGTCAAAACATCGCCGTGAAGCTCTACGTACGGAAAATAAGTCAATGCACACACCGAGCTAGATGCTACATTAAAATGCGAGAAAAATCAGGCTAAAAACACATATTTCACCTTTTCGGCAACTGTCCTCCTCGTTCGCGAAGATGGTCCGTTCGTTTTGACAATCGACTCAATGCATGATTTGAAGCAATGTATAAAGGGGTTACAGATAACTTTGTAGAACTACACGCCTGGATCAATTGTCGACAGGGAAAAATATGCAACACAAAAAAAGGGACAGTCAATACGGCAAAGAGGTAGAACTTGTAGGAGAAGACAAACAAACCGCAGAAATAATGCGTCCTCAGTCCTTGCACTACAAGTGCGGGGCACCAGAAAGCGGCGGGAAGTGGCGGGAGGCATCGGGAAGCGGCGGGAAGCGGCGGGCGGGCGGCAACGGGAAGCGGCGAGGCACAGTGTGAGGAAACCACATGGAGCTGCAGCGAGCGGATAGACGGTGTACGCCACGCGGCATGCTGGACGGTAGCATCAGCGGTGGACAGCGCTGGAGCGGGAAACGAGGGTCCAGATCGGGGCGGGACACGCAAGTTCTGCCCAGAACATGGCGGGGCAGAGCGCATCAAAGATCACGAAGACCGTGAGCCACGAGGCCGGAGGATTATGCTGCCAGCAGGCTGCAAGGGGCGGGTTTGCGTACAAAAGGCTGGAGTCGTGATGACCTGCCAGGTGGCAGGGAACAGCGTACGACCCAGTGCAAGCGCGCGGGCTATGACGCTGTCATCCAGGGGCACGATGAGGGCTGCCATACACCACACATTTCCAGAGGACGGCACACGCGACGAATGACGTAGCGGGGAGGGCGGGACCCGGGTCAGAAATGCCCCAAAAAGAGCGGAGAGCGGCGGCATAGTGCAGTCGAAGGGACCCGGAATGTAGCATCAGAGCAGGGAGCCGCCAAATGGGAGTAGGAAGCAGCAGGAGGTGCCAGAATAATTTTAGTTTACGAGGCCAGGGAGCGGGTAAAAGGGGCTCTCCGTGCACTAGGAGGTGGGACGCAGAGCATTGCGTGGCTCGCCGGCGCGACCAGTCCAGGGGAAGAGCAGAAACGCCGCAATGGCGCGCCGGTCGGAGGAGGAAGGAAGCAAAGAGCATTGATGAGAAACAAGGACAAGCCCAGACAAGCACCGGCATCACGGCATTGACCAACTTTCCGGAAGCTCTGGCGCTGTGAATTTACGCGTTCCTGCCCCAGAGATAATCAGGTGCCACGATGGATGTAGCATCTACAAACTTTTACTTCCAAATCCTGCTGCAAGGGAGTGGAGGGAATTACCATTTTGGGCTGGGCGGGAGCCGTGGGAGGGGCGCGAGTCGCGCGACCAAGGCGGGACACAGCCACACGTCAAGCGGCAGACGACGAGCAGCAACGAGCGTGCAGACGCCCCGGATAAGCTACGTAAAGGCAACGTTAAGGTATGTGTCACCGAATGATGCATCGCGTAGCATCTACCAGGTGAGGCTTTCATGTATGAATGCCAATCTCTCCGGGTAATAGCATGATGTATCAGAACCCCGCTATAGCCTGGGGCGTGCGCGATTTCCGTTTGTATGGGATGTGGGCGCTGCGGGAGGCGTTGGAGGACGAGATTGCCATCGGGGGGCATCATCCCGCGGAGTCAGTGGGCTGGATGGCAGAAGCATTGTTTGAGGGGGCCGCGGTTTGGGTCCGGCTTGCGGGGCGGTGTATTCATGCCCGGCTTCAGGAAGAATATTCAGATGGCAATCCTGACACTTCGGCGCAGTGGGCGAAATGGCACCGGCGGTTCAATGAGGAGGCGGAGAAGGGGCGATATACGCAGGCTGTTACGGATATGGCTAAGGAATGTGCGGAGCTCATGGCGAAGATCGAGGAGGGCGTTCGGGAGGACGACAAGTGAACGCCAGCCACTGCTCTGTAAGTTTGACGCAAGCGTCCTTGTACTTCAGTTCGTGAAATCTGCACAGCTCGGAACTCCTGAACTTCTGATTTTCAACTTGCTTTTCCTTTGCTTTAGTGAGACGATCCTACTGCTTTATTACAGCTCACCACGAATCTCAAGCACAAGAACCCGTCGCCGAACTACTACCTGAAGTGGTCCTCCTACCTCAGAAGACCCTTACCCTCCATAACTGCTCAGAATTCGGCCCGCCTGGGAGACTGCGGGAAACCGTCGGCGCGGCCGCACCTTGACAAAGACGCGTTGAAGACGCGCTTAAAACCAGGGCCCAAAATCAGCTACTCTCGCGGATCCCAGCGGCCCAATTGACAATTCTGCTTGTGTCATCTGGCGTATATAATGCAATTGATATAACGTCTGTGTAGTCTTCCAGTGGAGAGTCTGCGAACCACTGCGGACTCCACCCCCCCAACCCAGAAAAGCGCGATAAATGTTGCCTTGGTGCGTGCGTCTCGTGCAGTCTGCGCAATTAAGCTGACACGAGTTGCACGGCGCGATGACCTTCGGTGATCCCGGCACAGAGGGTGTGCGCGTAGACACGGTCCAAGGTGTCGAGCCATATAATATATTACAAGTGCTGCTCAAGCATGGGCATTACGAGGTATGATTGGTATCGTACACTTAACGCGGAAACCCGCAGGTCGACACGGCGCGCGTCTACGGCATCGGTACGAGTGAGACGGTGCTCGGGAAGATCAAGTGGCAGGAGAATGGGATTAAAATTGCCACAAAAGCCCATCCAGCCAGCCCGGTGCGCACGTCTCGTTTGTTCGGTCCAGCGCTTTTTGATGCGTTCCCCCGTAGTATTTGCCGTCGGTAACCGCCTCGCATACACCCGAAGTAAGCCTGTCGTCTACTCTAGGTGCAGCAGATAATGAGATATGACCTGCGCAAGACTCTCCTCACGTCGCTCAAGGCCCTCAACACGGAGTACGTATTAATTGTTCTCTGAGGGGGAAAATCGTTGCTCAATTGGCGACCACAACAGGCAGATCGATCGAATTTCTGGTACCTCCACGCCCCTGACCGCAGCGTGCCTTATGAGGTGACGCTCAAGGCCATCGATGAGCTGTACCGTGAAGGGCGCTTCAAGCGTTGGGGAATTAGTCACTGCACCTCGTACGTCTCGTCCCTCTATGCTCTAAGTTCTTGACTTGCTCTTGGGATTCATCGAGTCGCAGGTGGGAAGTCGCCGAGATCGTTGGTATCTGCAAACAGTACGGCTACGTACGGCCTATCAAGGAATCTACAACTTCATCAACCGCAACGTCAAGCCCGAGCTCTTCCCTGCGCTGCGCAAGTTCGGCATCGCGTTCTATGGGTTCAATCCGCGTGCGTGAAGCTTTCTAAGTTCTGATTGTTTGCTTCTTACCACCTGATCCCCCCGAAACAGTTGCGGGCGGACTTCTCACGGACCGCTACGCGTCGATTGACGCCTCAGCGGAGGGAAAGACGCGTTCCGACCCCGACACGATGCTTAAAAAATGCGCTTCATAACCGCAGATTCTATGTCACATCCTCGTGCTAAACCCCGGCCTCATCCAGGCGCACCGCAACTGGTAGTTGTCCTCCCCCCCTTTCCGGCGATGTAATGAAATCACGCACAACGCAGGTACTGGAAGCCCGTGTTCTTCGATGCGCTCGCGGCGGTGCGCATCGTGGTCTCTGCGCACAAGCTGACGATGGCGGAAGTCGCGTTGCGCTGGGTGGCGCACCACTCTCTCTTGAGCCAGGAGCACGGGGACGCTGTGATCATTGGGGGTTCAAGTGCTAAACATATTGAAGAGGTTAGCAATCTCTAAATCTGGTTTCTTTGTCAAGCATTTCCCTCGTCAAAAAACTCCTCCGTACGCAGAACCTCGTGGATCTCGAGAAAGGGCCCCTGCGAAAAGTTTTTTTTCCTACCCGCCCTCCCAAAAAAAAACTCTAATTTATGGTCTGACTACGGGAGACTAGCCCCTGCGTACATTGCTTGGTTTCCATTCCGATTGCAAAACAAAAACCTAATCAACGACGTGTGTAGCGGAGGAGGTTGTGAAGGCGCTCGAACTGGCGTGGACGGCCGTAAAGGGGAGCACGACCAGCGATTATGCGGAGTTTTAGAGCGTCTCGAGGGAGTGAATATTCTGTGAAGGAACGGATGTATTATTGATATTTCCCAGCCCAGTTATGATTTGGTTATGCTCACCTTGTACAACTTTCAAGGCGGTGTGTGGAAACCAAATTATTATTATCGACATCCCCGAGGTGCGGCCCTGGCCGTACGGTACTGGGTAGACAGACAACGAGGGTAACCTGAAGACGAGGCGGCGTGATTGTGGTGATGGTCGGTGGATGGAACTTCCGCTCACAAGTCTCTCGTTCTAGTTTTGCCGCCACTTTATGGACAAGCTCTCCAATGCACATACAACTGTACGGGACCGATTTGGTAGTGCTGTCTACATCTTTGCGAACAAATCAAAGCCAGACCCTGCTGAGCGGGCCCAAGCCCAACTTGTCCGAAATGCCTCCAGGTCGGACTAGACATGCCACATCACAAAACAGCTCGGTGTCAATTTTGTTCCTTGCGCTACCCCTTGACATGCCACCCCGTTTCGTGCTTGAGGTCGAGTTCCCACCGCTTCCCGTCTACGAAATGGTAAGTGTAAAATATGTGATAGGAAAGAGCTTGCACTAACGCAGTTTTATTGCGTTCAACGATGCACATGCGGCACTCCAGCACTGGACGATGGAGCGATCGGTTTCGAGATCGGAGATATCAGTTTCCCAGTCTTCCACGTCTCGGAACATATCGTCGCTGATTTCTAGGATTACCAAGTCGAGCAGGTATCTGAGACTTTTCGCAATGTCGGCCACGTGTTCCTGACATATAAGCTGAACTTCTTTCGTATGCATCGGGGAATGCCACTCACCTCAGATATGGGATTTGCCGCAGTCAGGACGGTCTGCAATGAGACGAAGCGGACTTGCGGCATGGTAACCGCTAGGCACGCAAATATCGAGGCCTCGCGCAACTCATCGGAAACCATCATGAAGCCGAGCGAGTTTTGGGACACCATGTCACTCAGGGCAGCCAGCACGGTCCCCACATCGTCGCAAGGCGGGTAGACACACAAGGTCTTAATCATCTTGTTCTCGCACACCATCGATTGGACGAATGAGCCAGATCCCGTGTATTTCGTGAGATTTGGAAGATGTATGGGCTCCAAGTGGAAATCGCTGCTGTCTCCGCGGAATAGATCGAGGATCGTGATCTTCGGATGGCGATTGATGAACCCAGCCAAGGAGAGGGGGAGATCTCTTCCGGTGTAATAACGAAAAACACAGAGACTTGGGAAGTACTTGTCGTGCAACAGATCCAGAAGTTGCAAGTCGACGAGTTTTAGTGTTAGCGAGCGCAGGTTATGGAAGTGGCAAAGAGCGACGGCTGCATCGTTGATGAGAGTCGGATTTTTTCTTCAGTCATTTTTTTTTGTCAGCGCAACGGGCCTTTTATGTCGAACAGAAACCAGAAGGAGGCACTCACGATGAAAGAGGGAAATCGATCGAGAACTCGCGCACGTATTGTGATCGGGAGTCGGCATACAGAGATGAGAGAAATTTTTCCAAAACGGCGGCCGTGGAGAGGGAAATGGTGTGGTAAAGTTCCGCGATGGCGAGCCCGCTGATCAAGCGGGACGTCCGACAGAGTGTTGCGAGGTCTCGCTGAGGCAATTTGACTAGCAGCTCAAAAATGAGCTCGTTAGGAAGCCGTGTGAAGATAGATTCATCTTGAGCGGGCATCGTTTTAAGGTGGTGGCGCATTGTGGTGGCGAGAAGAAGAAGAGGTGGATGTCACACTTGAGTCACACAGAGCTCTGTCATGGAAAAGGCATCGAGAAAGATGTCATGGAGGCAGGGGTCCACGAACTCCGTTGAAAGCAATTGCAACGGCTTGCCCAATCTGAAGCTGCCAATATACGCTGTGGACGGAGATGGTAAGGGAGAACCGGCACACCGGGCCGTGACCAACACAATGACAAATGCCGCTAACCCTAACCCTCCTTTAACCACCAGTCTCTCAGTACTAGTGACTTTACTCGCAGCGACGTCGCGCCGAAGGTCCCTCAATTGCAACTTCAAGTCTCCCAAAGATCGTTGCTGGATAAGAACAACGTCAAGAGTTAGGCGAATCCGTCTCGGTGGGGCTTGGGCAGTGCAGCAAACGCGGAATGGCTCCGAGAGCCTGACTCACGGCAACTCACAGTGTAGTACATATAGACCATCTCTGAGTCTCTCAAAACCATGATGATGGCAAGGATGAAACGTGAAGCACGGTACGCGAAGGAGGACAAAGCCGTCGACGAGGCGATCGCAGCGCACCCCGGCGATGAGCCCGCACAAATCGACGCCGTCGCCGCCATCCGAGGCTACTTCCGCGGTGGCGAGGACAGCGTGCCCACACAGGTCCTCGCCGCGTACATGGCGGGCGATACATCGGTCGAGAACGCGGTGCGGCAGCTCGCAAAGCCCATCGAGCGCGCCTACAGCACGGGCAACGGCGGCCGGCTTCTGGTATCGGAGGAACAGGGGGCGCGCAACCAGCGGACGTACCACGCCCCTGCCGCCGCGCTGGAGATGTGGGGGCCCGAGGAAGACCTCGATGCCTTACAAGCCGCCGTCACCGACGCAGACGACGCACCCACCGCCGAAGGCCAGCTCTGGGACCTGTACTACTCCATCCTCCACGCAGCTAAGAAGACCCCGTGGCGCGACGTCGCCGCGCAGCAGCGCCTCGTCGACCTCGCCGCGGCGCTGAAGGCACGCCCGAACCCGCCGCACCCCGTGCGCATGACCATTCCCGCGAGCAGGAACTGGGTCTGGGAGGGCGGCGCGTACCTGTGGTCCAATCAGATCATGTTCGGGCCCAGTGCGCGCGAGACGTGGAACGACTCGCCCGGATGCGGCGCGGGGTGGCGGGTGCCGGAGGTGCGTGCGTGGACGAACGTGAATGCGTTCGTCGCGCGGCTTTCGGCGCAGGGCGTGCGCGATTTCCGTTTGTATGGGATGTGGGCGCTGCGGGAGGCGTTGGAGGACGAGATCGCCATCGGGGGGCATCATCCCGCGGAGTCAGTGAGCTGGATGGCAGAAGCATTGTTTGAGGGGGCCGCGGTTTGGGTCCGGCTTGCGGGGCGGTGTATTCATGCCCGGCTTCAGGAAGAATATTCAGATGGCAATCCTGTCACTTCGGCGCAGTGGACGAAATGGCACCGGCGGTTCAATGAGGAGGCGGAGAAGGGGCGATATACGCAGGCTGTTACGGATATGGCTAAGGAATGTGCGGAGCTCATGGCGAAGATCGAGGAGGGCGTTCGGGAGGACGACAAGTGAACGCCAGCCACTACTCTGTAAATTTGCCGCAACCGTCCTTGTACTTCAGTTCGTGAAATCTGTACAACTCGGAACTCCTGTTCTTTGAAGCCTGATTTTCAACTTGCTTTTCCTTTGCTTTAGTGAGATGATCCTACTGTTGCCATGGAATCTCGCGCGAACCTACGTTGAGTGAAGTTCCGATTGACGTAGCGCGGAATCCTTTGCCTGCTTCTTCAGGCCTTTGACTACCCCAATGCATTCCTAAGCGACGGGATGGTGGATGACCGGGGCTCAAGCAGTGCAGTTCAATATTCCGGGACTCTTTCTCTGTCCCGACCATTCACAGTGAGGCCTATACATGGAAAGTTTGAGGCACACATCCCATACTACTAAATAATCATTTCTATGCAGGGCATTCGTTTGGTACCCGCAACCTCGAGTTGCTTGGGACTAAGTCCACCAGGGAGTAGGACAAAGAAGTCACGCAGCCGGGAGCGAAATTGAGCGGGAACTTCGAATATTTGGATGTACAATTGGTCGAGAACCGCGAAAGGTGTGTCGCATTCGAGGTAGGAGAGATTCTGAATGGCCTCCAGTCGCTCTGTTGGACGAGAAAATCTGTTGTCGATAAATTTGATGACGGTGGAGGCGTAGATGGGATACCCGGAAGACTTTTCAACCAGGACCTCCACCGTTTCAGGAGATGGCCACGGAGTAGGAACATCTCCCATAGTAATGCGATGTTCTTGATGGATGCGGAAGAATCCGGCACAAAAGTATGTCCGAACGTCTTCAAATGACTGTTCGACATTAGTGGAATCCAGAATGCCCTCGAACGAAGTCTCTTTCAAGATATCGTAGATGTGGGCCTCAGGACGGCTGGCGATGAGGAACCGGAATTTTTGGGGATGTTGCAGAGCTGCAGTACGAATTAAACACAATACTCCGGCTTGAGCACCACGAGTATCGCACTCGTCCAACCCGTCGATAAGGAGGATCAGAGGAGCATGATCTGAGAGACTTTGGCACGGTTCGGTGATCAATTTATTGAGCTGGACACCCATCTGTCTCCCCACAACCGATGGGTCGGCTTCCGCGTTCCGAGAAATCAAACTTTTCAAGCGTCCACTGTTGAGTGCCATCTGGTATGCGAGGGTCGCGAACAAGACTTTGGCGTTGCCTCGAGTCGCGTGCTCCCGTTTGAAAAAAAAGGCTCCACCAAGATGACCACTTGTCTGCAATAGCTCACACAGTGTCCGCATGATGGCGGATTTGCCCGCTCCAGCAGCGCCATGCAGCCAATGGATGGGTTGAGAAGGGACGTCCTCAAGCGCCCAATTGTATAGCTTGTCCACCATATTTTTGCGGGTTTCGGGGTGGCACTTGGGTTGGGAAAAGCTGTCGACGGAGCTGTCAGCAGAGTCAAAGAGCGCCTCGAGAGCGACGGCGCGGTGGAGAATGTTTATTCCGGATTCTCCGTGGTTATTGACTTGCTGCCCGTTGATGATATGCTTCGCAGAGAACAGATTGCCATGGAAGCAATGCGGACGTGGTTGAACTAGGCGCAAGCGTGGAACTGAGGGTTCTTCGTCATTTCCGATACGCACGGAATTCTGGGTGAGGGCCATCACATTGTCTGAGTTGGGATATATCGGGGGATACACCGATATCGATTGAGAATGGTGGTTGTGTTCGGGGGAAGGTTGGAGCGGGTAGTCGAGATTGATGTGAGGCGATGGAAAGGGAATCTCGAGTGGGAGATAGCTTGATTGGAGCGCTTCGATAGGCACATTGAAGCTATTCGCCCTGTTCGAGCTCGAAGATGCTGAGCCACGGCACTCCTCGTCGTGGACTAAGTGGCGCTTTGGGTGAGAAGCTGAATCTGTGCCGAACTTATGAGAAAACAGATCATTTCCATAGATCCTAGCCGTACCGTATGGTGCTGGCCTGGATCTCACTGCTAGGGCAGGACGTAAGTTCCTGGCGACTCCAGCGCGACCATGGACCACCAGGTCACTGTTTTGAAGTATTATGTCGCCGCGCTCAGCATTGCACACGTTGCCGGTGAAGTGGAACCCGGAGCTATTGCGGAACATACAATCGGTGTCTCTGTATAAAACTCTGAGGAGGGAAAGGAAGGGTGGCCGGCGGGTGGGAACGAGGCGGCGACAAGGCTGACCAAGGCTGTAGAAGATCAAAGGGTGGCCGGACCGTTGATCCATGCAATGCTGTCAAAACGCATCAATGCTCAACGGCTTGCCAGATGAGATTCCAGAATGAGTGACTGTTTTAGGGAGGCTTACCTCGTTCTTCCAGCACATCGTCTTTTCCATCCGATTCGTCACCTCGAGTCCTGGTGAAAGTTCGTTTATCTCGGAAACACTCGTTCAATCGCACTTGTGAGAGTATGAGTGCTCCGAAAACAAGGACCAAACCTTGGGCTGCAACGCCGATCCGCCAAGCATGTGGCCAATAACTAGTACTGTGCTCTGATGGCGTGTAACGGTGAAAATAGACAGTTATGGAGAAAACCCGACTGCAGTCACGATTGTATTCAAAGCAACCAACAGTGTACAAAAAAGTCATGTAAATAATTCCATCAGACAAACGCTCGACTCGCTGATCCTCCTCCAATCGACTCTTGCGAGCACAATCAGAGAGAAGACCAAACGTCCTCGAGACCCGCTCGCGCGGGCCATGTTCTCGGTTAAACGAGTGAGCGCGGAAGTCATCGAGTGGAATTGAAGGATGCGGCATTTGTAAAAATGCGAGACTCGGTCAGTTTCTATAAAAAGATCCTGATGAGTATGTATCTGAAGAATCAGTTTTGTTGGGGCGAGCCTTATGTAGTTTTTCGCTCTTGGTCCGTGCGAGGCGGCTGCACGTGATAGCTATTTCTCGCTTAGACCGCACGGGTCATCGGGCCGGCGCCAGCACAGTTGCAAACCACGCTCGGACCACACTTGAACCACACGAACGGTAGTATCCCATCCCACCGTTCCCTGATATCGCTTTTTGCTGCTCTTGAACTTGGAGATTCAGAAAGAAAAATCTACTGATGGGCCCGGGGATTCAAGGAGTTCCCGCCATCATGCCTCATGTTTCAAGACTCTTCGCTCCGTCCATGTCAGCCACTTCCCCGACTCGACTGGATCTTCCTAATGATATCCTGGACCGGATCTTCCAATGGCTCCCGACATTTCAAACCTTATCTGCGGCAAAACTGGTGTCAAAGACCTGGTATCAAGTCTTCCAGACCCATCCCAAATCAATTGTGCGCTCCGTTGCGACGAACGTCCTTGGTCCAGTGGCAGAAGCGATTCGTGCTCTACGTTATCCTCGTGACGATGCAGGAACCGAAGACCACTTGGATATCGACGCGCTATCCCAAGAAGAGTACAGCTGTCTCCAGCAAAATGCCGCGGTAGTCCGAAAGCTGGAGGAGGCCTTCAGTTTGAGGTGTGTGCCTAGCATTGTGGTACCTCCAATGTATTCAAATCTGTGTCAAGGTACAAAGACTCTCTGTCACGAACGAGTCAGCTCACTCCGACCGAGTCGTGGCGGTTTGCACGCGCCATGTACCGAATCATGCTTTACTGCGCCGTCTTCAGCATGCCGGACGACGAGGACCAAGTCAACGACTTCGAGGAAAACTCCAGGCCCGAGACTGAGGCGCAACGAGCTGCGATGCTCCGTGAGTACCCGAATCGCGAACTGCTGGAGCTCAACGGAGCACTGGTTGAGCCATAGCCCTAAAATATAGAGTAATCGGAATGGCGCTAGCCAACGGAATAACAATCTAACGCCACGGTCATTGCCAAACGTTTGGCTGGGGCCAACCATGTGTACTTTGGGCCCTCCAAAGCCCTTTTGGGCTTCGCGGGGGGGGTTGATCTGCTCCTTTGCATGTATTTACCGTTTGATTGGATTCCAGGATCCCACCGAAAAAAACTTGCCCCAATGATGGCCCGCGATCTCAGTATCTGCAATCCCCATTGATCCAACCTAATCTATCCGGACGCTCGGTTGCGGGTTCCGCCACTGCCCGCATCTGCGCCCTTCTCCGTTGGCTCCCGAGCACCATTCCGCTTCCCCCCGCTCAATCGCTTTCCCTGGCGCTGCTACTGCTCCCGTACGCGCCTTCGTACACCCCGCCGGGCGCACTCGGCATCTCGGCCGCTGACATCAGCATCTGCGCCCTTCTCCGTTGGCTCCCGAGCCCCATTCCGCTTCCCCCCGCTCAATCGCTTTCCCTGGCGCTGCTACTGCTCCCGTACGCGCCTTCGTACACCCCGCCGGGCGCACTCGGCATCTCGGCCGCTGACATCAGCATCTGCGCCCTACTCCGTTGGCTCCCGAGCCCCATTCCGCTTCCCTCCGCTCAATCGCTTTCCCTGGCGCTGCTACTGCTCCCGTACGCGCCTTCTCGGCGCCAAGCTTTTCACCGACGTCCGAATGTGCGCTCACCGCCCGCTCATCTTCACCATCCTCGCAAAGCGAAATCATCCTTCAATTCAAGCCTCGTTCAAATTTGACTCCGGAAAAAGTCACCAGAACTAGGGAACTCTTGTCTTACGGCATAGGCGCGCGCTCCCGCCTCCGCCACCTTGCCCCAGTTTACCGTCAATGCCGCCCGTTCTCATCGTGCCTCCCAATCCAGATATATCAGCGCCCGACGCCTCTCTCCCTGCACCATCGTTGCCTCCTCGCTCCACATCGTAGCACGGGCACTTGCGCGTACAGCCTCGGCGACTATTGATAGTCATGTACGTGCGGAACCGCGATCACCGAGCGCGAAGGGTCACATTCGGCCCTGAGTGTCGAGAAAAAGGTGATGCAAGAACTAGGAGGATGCAGTGTGATGAGCAGGCCGACGAGGAAAAAACTGGCTGCGCACCGGATGAGGACATCATGAGGGAAAGCCATGGAGGAGCAGATCATAATCATAGCGCAAGTTCGAGACGGCCAGCAGGCCTCCTATTAACTGTAATTGATGTGTTTTCATTTTCCTTGCCCAGTCGAGACTCTCCCCGTTCAATCCGCTCAGAGCTCTTTTTTTTATTTATGTACCTTTATGTCGAGAAGTAGAGAGATTAAGCAAAGTCGAGCTGCACCCGGTTCAGTCCACCCAGATGGATTTCTTTTCTACTACGTTCGACTTACATACAATAATGTACGCGCGACATTCAGAATTTACGCTTGAAACGTTCGTAGTACACCGCCATCCCCTCTACCATCCACGTCACATCGTCGACCGCCACCTCCCATGCCCGCAGATCCGACTCAATCTGGTTCGCTGCGACGCAGCGACCCCAGAAACACAAAGAGGCGACCACATTCAAGATCCCATTGACTCCCCAGTGATACAGCGGGCCCCAGTCCTGCCCGTCGTATCTGCCCTCCATGCTCCACCTGCCATCCTTGGCTCTCTTCCTCCACTTCGGCTGAAGGGAATCCCACCAGCTCTGCCACTCCAGGGCGTACGCGCCCGCGTCCGGGACGTCGACATCGGCCTTGCGCTTCCGTCCATTCACCACCCGTCCATTCGCCACCCAAGCGCCAACCTGCTTCGGGCGGCCCTTGTAAGAGAGGTTGGTCGGCCCGTTCTGGAAGCACGAAGCGTACTCGATCCGAGTCCAGGCAGCGATGAGGGCGTGAAAATGGCAGCCCAGATCGGACGACACCATTTCCTTGCGGGCCTTCACGAACCACGGGGCGGCGTCCTCTGGGCAGGGTACAAGCAATGCTGGCGGCGTCGTGGTGTCGGGTGCTGGCGGCGTCGTGGTGTCGGGTGCTGGCAACGCTATGGCAACATGGGTCTCCGCCACGCGCGACAGCGGCGGCACTGCCGACGACTCAGTGCCAGAGTTGGCCGTATCCGTCGGAGCGAGCGATACGCCCGATGAGGAGGAAGTGCTCGTGCTAGCGGGAGTTGCAGCCATAGGCGGGTCGATGTCGATGTCCATGGGCATTGCGCTCGACGGCCCCGTGCTGGCTGAAGCTATCGCCATCTCCATATCGTTCTCTGTCCCCGTCCCTACCCCTCCCGCCTCTGCCGATGGTCCTGACTTCGACGCTTGGCGCACAGACCTCCGCGTCGGCCCCGCCAGCGTTTCCTTCGTCCGACGCGGCTGACGCGGCTGCGCTGGGGGCGCAGGCGCAGCCTCCCCGCCCATCAACTCCTTCCACGCGCTCTTTAACTCTTCCTGCGCTGCCTTGTTCCGCTGGATATTCCTCTCGCGCTCCTCCTTGCTGATGTCCCACCACGGGAGCTTTCGCGCAGGCTCCTCGTCCTCGTCATCAGAGCCATCAGAGCCACCGTCATTGTCTCCAGCTGAGTCATTCGAGACGGCCTCGGCCGCGGGATCTGAGCGCGGCGGCGACACCGGCAAAGTCGACGAGGGCGGGGGCGGCAAGGTCGATGAAGGTGCGGGTGGCGGAGGCATGGTCGTCGATGGTGCGGGCAGGGGCGGCACGGGCGCAGGGGGTGCGTTCGTTGACGGGGCGGCCGGGGGCGGCACGGTCGCAGGGGGTGCGTCGATGACGGAGCCCGATTTCCGCGCCTTTCCCTTTTTTCTCTTGCCCGACTTTGCCTTCGCGTCCGCTAGTCCCTCGAGCTTGCGCTTCTTGCGAGTTCGCGCCCTCTCCTCCTCGTCTGAATCGCTTCCCGACTCGGAATCAGTTGACTCGTCGGAGTCAGAATCCGACTCAGAGTCGGAGTCACTGTCGTCAGCGCTCTGGATGGTGTACTTTGCACGCGTCAGATCGACCGCGGGGCCGCTGCCAAGTGCAGCTTTGAGACAGTCGTCTGCAGCTACAATGGTAGCCCCCTGTCAGCACCGAGAAACCAATAAACACACGAAATACACTCACTGAACGCGGTTTTCAGATATTCTAGCATAAAGTTCTGCACGTTCCGCGTGAAGCGCGGCTTGTCCCACTGTCCCCAATGCTGCGCGAGAGCCGTCTTGTTGCGCCCGTAAGAGTAGCTGGACCACAGAAATTAGCAGATGCCTTAGTAAAGTCGGGCGCTACGTACTGAAGTGTACCCAGTTCCCCGTTGGAACATGGCACCGGCCCACCAATAATCAAGGTGGCGTGCATACCGGTGTGCGCAGTGATTCCTTGCAATATGGGCCCAACGAAGTTCGGGATGCTCGAAATACATCTATCCGCTGTGTCAGTATCAAGAGATCTAGGTGATGTCGGCAACGTACTTCTGACGATACTCTGGAGTCTCCGGAGGCGCTGAATTCAAGGTCGTCGCGTACGCTGCCTTGGCCTCTTGCGCTTCCGCCTTGGCCCTATCGGACAGCGCCCTCTGCTCGGCGAGTGGCAGTGCGGCATACATCTCCCGTGCGATCTGGGCGCGAAATCCAGCCTTCGGTTCCTTCGTACGTTCTGCAGCCAACCCGCTGTTTTCGCGTTCGTTCGCCCAGCGCTGAGCAACAGTCGGCGCAATCTTGTCTTGGTACGACTCTCGCATGTACTGCTGGAAGCCCTGTCTTGCTTTAGGTGGCGACGTGAGTCCCGACAATTTTGCCAGCAGAACGGCAAAAGGGTCTTTGGCGGGGTCCAGGCCAGCAGATGAGCGGTGTTTCTGGATCCGCCGGATCCGATACGTGAACCATCGACGAATGCGCTAGACGTGGCGCGGTGAGCTCGTCGTGTCACATCGGTCACACACGTCACTCACCGCGTTTAATGACTTGACTCTTTGGCGTTTTTGGGCGCGCTCCTCTTCGGACAATACCTCTGGTTCCACAACGGTAGCGGGACTCCATTCACCAAGCTCTGGCTCCTCGTGGTCTGGGACCCTCCAGCTAATGCGTGCATGGTACTCCCTGCAGACACCTCTCAAGTATTTGCGCTCCTGGCTCCAACCTTGATTCAACGCCGCCGTGTAGCTGTCGATATGGGGAGTCAGAACTGTTTCGCGTACTCCTTCAGCCCACAGTCGCAAATTCTTGCGTGATTCCTTGGGAATACGAGCTCTGCTCCGTTTCTTTGCCATAGCTGCGGACGATTCAGGCCCTATTCAGACGTTTAAGGCTCTAGTTGACTTACTTCGCAATTATCTCTACGCAGGTTTTCTTGGGAGAAATTTGTTTGTGTCGAAGGCGCGTTGTAAGCAAAAAGTTACTTGTTTGTTTATTCCGCCAAGTACAAGTCGGTCCCAGTTCCCTCCCCAGTCCTCACCAGATCTCCACCCGCTTGCGACCATCAAGTCGGAGTTCCAATCATGCGTGCCCCATAAAAGCCCGTCGTGTCTTACTGATGCCACCAAACATCCTTTCTTCTTACCACCACCACCAGTACAATGACCGCTCATAACCAATCCACTCCCGCGACAGACACCTCTGCCCCGGGAGTGGCTACTCCCGGTACGCCTCTATCCTTTCCCTATCTTCCGCCTACTTACCTCCTCGTTGCAGCCCAAGTCGCCGCCCTGCAAACTATGTGGGCGGCGATGACCACCCTGACTCAAGGACAAGGTGTGATAATCTCTTGGCCTGTCTAAGTTCCTTCGTTTCTCATTAAATCTTCACAGCACCCGCCTCTCCCCCCCCTGTTGTCGCTGCTCCTGCGACAATGGACGAGGCGGCACTCGGTGATGAGGCTCCTCCTCTCTCCCTCGCGGCAGCCCCCACCCCGGCCCTCACTCCGACTGTCAACGCCACCCCATCCGTCCCTGCGCCCACCGCCTTCCGCAGCCGCGGCCCCTGGGTCGTTGGGGCCGTGTACCATGTTGTTCCCGCCGCTCCGCTCGTGCCCATCCTCGAGGATGGAGATGAGGATTCGTGGTACGCGATCTATCGGGGTCTCTACGTCGGGATCACTCTCAACAACGCGCTCGCTTCGGCGGCCGTCGTCGGTGTCTCTGGGAGCTCGATGAAGAGCCACAAGACCCAGGACAGAGCCCTCGCGGCCTTCAACGAGATGCTTCGCTACAACCAAGTCGTTGTCATCCAGTGATTGCCTGGTAGGTTTCCACGCGTTCCTCCGCCCGGCTGTTCACTAATATCTGCGTCTAGTTTTCGGAACGAAACAACTGTCCCAGTCGCCTTACCGTAGTCTCAGTCCTTCCTCGCGTATTTCTTGATGTCGCGTATTCTTTGTCACGTAGTTCGCGTACAAATCGAGATTCATCGAGATCCCAAGTTTGATTTGGCATATCGTGTCAGAACTACAAGCGCGGAACCAAATGGAGACAAATCGTGATTCTGTTCCCACCCCTCCCCTTCTTCATTCTCTCATGTGCGCATGTGCCGATCCTCCCTCGCGCATTTAAGCGAGTTCCGCTGAGCGCCGTAGGCCCCCTCCCGGTTGCTCAAACTTCAACAATTCGCCTTTCAACTTCTTCACAACATCCATTCCTTGCTGTGGCTTGTGGTTTTTGCTCCTCTCTGTTTCCATGTCCAAGTTGCGTCTCCCAAATTCTTTGCGCCTCCATTCACGTCGCGATGCAGATCCTCTATCAGTGGGGCTCTGATTCCTGCCCTGATCGTTCTGATGGAAACGCTCCGGTTTGTTTCATAAGTATCCACCCTCGCGCGGAAACACATTTCTGACTCCCTCTGTAGACTGTCCATGACCAGGCTCGACGTTCCTGACGAGGGCGGCGGCCACGACGAGCAGGATGTTCTCTCGCGCTTCTCTCGCCTCAACCTCGATCCGCCGCCGACGGCTCAGGCTCCTCGTGGACCTCGACGTTTTCCATCGATCGTTCTCGGATCGTCGCATAGGGCACGTATTGGGGCCACTCCCTCTGACCCACCTGCGCGTATACCACCACCCTATGCGCCAGTCGACCATCGCGCCTCCGTCATCCCCCCTGCGACGCGCGCGCTTCCGTTTGCGAGCCCTCTTAGTACGCCGCGTGTCAGGGAGTACCACTTCGAGACGCCCACCCATATCGGCTCAACTACTGAATGGTATGTGTCCGTTCATTCGCCCTGCATCCCTCTCATCACTGCCGCAGGTCCGTGGCGGGTGGTCTCACCCAAGGTGTCTCCAATACGACAGTTCACGCGTCGAGCACCCCAAAGAAGAAGAACAAACGTCGCCGTCGCTCAGCGCAAGCGTACGTTGTCTTTGTTGGCAGGGTCCCCGGTGTGAGCCCCACCTGGTACGTTAATGGCCTTTATTTATCACTTTCCATTTACCTACCACATCTCTAGGGCGGAGGCCAGGCAGCACGTTGATGGAGTTTCAAACGCTGTATACCGTAGCTACCGTACCGTGCCTGCCGCCGAGTCTGCCTTCCTCTACGCTGTCGAGCGCTCGTGGACCCGCGTCTCCGATTCCAGCGCTCGAGTACCTATCCCATCCCTGCCGCACCCCGTGGACGAGGCCGCACGAGACAACCCTCTCCATGTCAGCGAGGACCTGGATGATCGCTGGTTCATTGTCTATCGCGGGATCTGGCCCGGTGTGTACCACTCCCTGTGAGTCCTCGCCTTGCTCCTTCTCACGTCCTCTCGGTCTAATTTTTCTTTCGATTCAGCCTCGAAAGCCAACTCAATGTTTTAGGCGTCCGTGGCGCCGTGCACGAGTCCGTTCAAGGCAAAGAGTTAGCGTTTCAGAAGTTTACAACGGCCCGTTCGAAGAATATGACTGCGTACCTCTTACCTACATATCATCCTGACGTTGCTGCGCTTGAGATGGATCCCCTTGCCCCTTTGTAATTGCGATACTATACTTCTTGTTGCGTCCGTAGCAATTACCATATATGCCCGTTTCGTGAATCGAGAATGTCCCTTGTAAGACCCTGTGCCCACAATTGACTGGAGAAACTCACGCTGCAATAACTGTTACAAGCGGCGGATGAAATCGTTGCCCGTCGCTCCTCTCGGTTGCCCACAATTGAGATCAAAAGCGAACTTGTCACCACCGAGGAATGCCGATTTCACATTCAGCAGATGTTCTCTCACATCTCAAGGGAATGTAAATCAGCCAAAACCTTGGCATTGCTGTTATCTCGAATACCGTATAAGGGATTTACACCAAACCTTTTTGCGCATATGTGGGTTCCATTTCGGTGTTGACGCCGCAGCGAACTTGTTACGAAAATATCGGTCAAAGCGAACTTGTTACAACCGAATAAAACCGAAGTCATCCTATACGCACCTTTGAGGGCAGCCCAGGGGAAAGCTGGGAGACAGAAAGTTTCGCTATGGTTCACCCTCCAATATGATACCATTGCTCACGGCAAAGGGCAGCCCACCGAGACCGCCATAAATATTTTGGTGATTTCAGATCAGCGAACTTGTTACACAAGGTGATTTGCTCGCTTTTCCTTGCTCCCTACTGTAACTTTACCTCTCTTCGGTCGACTTCTGTGTTCCACATCCCTCAAATGCTGTAGGGACAGAAAATGACCTGCATTTTCCGCAAGGGCCTTAAACCCCACTAAACTATGCTATAAAAAGTTCCATTCGGTCTCCCTGCCCTCTCATTTTGGTCGTCGAACACTTCAGCCAATTACCCCTAAGGGCTAAACGGCCCGATTTCCTGTTGTCACCTGTTTGTCGGAATCCCCATCGCTTGGTTGGTCAGCCTTCTTTTGCTTCTGTCATTATGGCGCTCGACGCGTACCCTCCCGCAAAGTCTAAATACCACTGTGGCCCCAGTCCCTACCAAATCGAGTGCGTCCTTTATCTGACGCTGCTTCTGCGCTCACTCACCACCGTCCTGTTAGGCAGGATCGTCGGGCGCGGCGTAACGAACAAGCGCGTGTGCGCATGGCTGCGTAAATCAGTTTCATTGTCCTCAAATGTCTCTCACCGTCCCCAGAAAACGCGCCCAACTCAAACTCCAATCTGCAGAGGAGCAAGCGCGAGTCGCAGCGGTGAACAAGGAGTACCAGGACAGGTATCGGAAAAGGTACGTCACTCGGCCAGTGTGTCCATCACACACTGACTTTGAGTAGACACCGACGGCATCTGGTGAAAACTGCACGAGCGCGGCGTGGCATGTACGTCCATGCCATCTTGAGATTGCACTCCGCAAACGCTGACCGGCCAAACAGTAAATACGAGAACCGGTACGGGCCCGAAATGTTCCTCTCGTACCAGCAGGGACAACGCGAGCGCTCCCGTCGCGCGCGCGCGAGGCGAAAGGCCGGCGAAGCCTACGATGGTGACGATGAGGGACGCCCTCGCCCGCGGTAGCTCTCGTACATTCCGCTTAGCCTTGTCATCGTTTGTTATAATCATTGACTCGCTGTCCACAAACGAAGGTCGTGTTAGAACCCAGCAATCCATTTCAAGCAGGGCAAGACGGTACTAGCTAGCAATACTGGCTAACGTTGCAAAGAGGAGCTTAGCTATACACATCGCTGAGCCTGCTAAACATCTTCAGACTGGCGCGGCCACGATTGGGGCGCTTTTGGTACCAGGCATCGATCTCCTCGGGTGGCGCATCGCGGTCAAATTCCTTGTCGGACCGGCCGCCTTTTTCCACCCAACGCAGAACGCCTGCGTGACAATACTGACGGAAAACATATCTTGTCTCCCCCAGACCGACGGGCATCAGGGCGTAAGCCTTAGTGCCCGACGGAATGACCACGCTGGCGCCCGGAATGAGCTCCACCACACCATCGCCGTCAGCGAAGAGAATCCCGCCCCCTGTCTTGTGGTTCCAGGCGCCGAACACCGTGAGGACCTCCATCGTGTCGAAGGCGGCGTGGGGGTTTTTGTGCGAAGGGGTGAGCCCGTTGGCGAGCTCGATCTCCGTCGTGGTGAATACTGAATGATGATATGCAGGGAAGACGATTTCGCGACCGATAAGCTCGTCCATTTTACCGGCGACCATCGCGTGTCCCGACTCAGCGAACTGCTGATAAAGATCTGGCAGGTCTCGAAGTCAGTCTCTCCTCGCATGGTGGGGAAACCTGGCACTTACGGTTTTGGTATGCAGAGGCAGGAATCAAAAAGTCGCTGTTTTCCATGCAGGTGACCAATGCAAGATTGCACGGCAGGTTTGTTATGCCGTGAGGCATCTGAGTCGCGGGTAAGCCGAGTTGTCCTGCCGGAAATAAAACTGGCTTACTGCGTAGTCCTCCCCGAAGGAAATGCCGTACCGAAGGCGAACATCGCCGGTGGGCAGTTCAGAGCAGTCTGCGGTGCGCAAAGCGGTTTGCATATCCTGAGCGGCGCCGGCGCACATTTGCATCCACCAGGCGGTTTCGTCCTTGGGCCCTCCCGTCACCACGGCCATGACATAGCAGTTTTTGTCAACGACCGCCCGCGGTTTGCTGAGGATATTTGGTAAGCACGAGTTGAGATGACGGTCCGACGAGAAAACTTACTCGTCAATCCAAGGATGTATGATGTTAAGCTCCATGGAGAGCTGAGCGTGAGTCGGCGTGGGGGCAGCAGGATTGAGACGAGGCGAACGCCGCGGCGGGCTGACGGCCACCACCGCGACGGGCGCGACGGGCGCGACGGGCGCGACGGGTGCGACGGGTGCGACGGGCGCGACGGGCGCGACGGGTGCGACGGGCGCGACGGGTGCGACGGGCGCGACGGGCGCGACGGGCGCGACGGGTGTGACGGGTGCGACGGGCGCAACGGGCTCAAACATCTCGCCCTCCACTTCCATCTGCTCGGCCTCGTCGAGGGCGCGGTCGCGATCACCCAATGCGCCGTGCACGGCCATCTGCTCAGCGACCAGGCGTTCCGCGGCGTCCAGGGCACGGTCGCGCAAGAAACGGGCACGGTCGCGCTTCGCATAGGTGTACTTGCGCCGGGGACTGGGAGTAAACGGGCTACCGAGGTGTTCCACTGCCTCGCTGTTGGTGTCGGCGTCCGACATGCTGGTGTCGACAGACTCTGGGGTGGGGGAACTGCCGTGGGCATCGTCTGAGTCGCGGTCAGACTCGTCGCCGTCCGACATGCTGATGTCGATGGAGGCCGCGGCGGGGGAGCTCCCGCGGGCATCGTCGGACTCGCTGTCAGAGTCGTCGCCGTCCGACATGCTGATGTCGATGGATCCGGACTGAGCAACGTGCGAATCGCTGTTGTCGGAGTCGTAGCCCATGGTGATGTCGTCGGACGCGGGCGCCGGAGGAGAGCTGGCCGGGAGTTCGTCGTCTGACTCGTCGGACGAAGGGGCGGGAGGAGAGCTGGCCGGGAGGTCGCCATCCGAGTCGCTGTCCTCGACCTCCGTCTCGCCGTCGTCGGAGTCGCCGTCCACGATGTCATGGAGCTCCTGGAGCGTAAGGACAGGGAGCGGTTCCTGGCCAGGTTTTATCTGCAGATGCGGCGTGAAAAAAAGCACTAGGAGGGATGTGAGCACTCACGTCGCCGCGGTACACGGGATCGGTATCCTCGAGTGCCATGACGAGCTGATTTTGATGCGATAGACAATCGGCGAATGCGTACGGTGTGCCGCTGCGTATGGGCGGGCCCATTGGCGCCCTCGCAAAGACGTAGCCTTGGCGAGAACGCGACGCGCGCAGGACTCGGAGGGGTGGCCACCAGAACTGGAGCTCATTGACCATGATGAAGGGAATGCAAGGGACGATAGTCGAATGAGTAGGCAAGAAAACCAGTGAGTCCTCCTCCTGTATTTCAGAGTACGCGAGCCAACACTTGCCAACGCTTTGGCTACGTCAATTTTCCAGGGCTTGGCCATATCCGTAGAGATCCCCAAATGGCGCATCTTCGCCAGCCGTCGGCCGAGCGCAAGACCCTCGCGTGAGAGTTCAAGCCGCGAAAAAGGAAGCGCGACAAATCGGTTGTTCACATTGCCCCGTGCGCAATTCCACATGCCAACTGGGGACGCCCTGAATTCCACCAGATCTCGATCTCCCAGTCCGCAATCGACCTCATCAAAACTTTCCTTACTCGCCCGCCCCACATCTATTCCCAGTCTATTCCCCCATCCTTCCAATGGACGTTATCAGCGTCACCAACCTTTCGCATGACAAATTACTTCAGAAGCCCGACATGCTCGACGACGACGACGACTACGCCGATATGCCTGAGCTGATGGACTGCGACGACGACAGTGTGCCCGCTCTCGCACTCGCCGCGGAGTTTTCTCCCGTGCAACCAGCGTCTGCCACAGGTAGGCGTCCAGATTTTGGAGTACATCTCAAGAACTCACATTTGGCCTCGGCGTAGAAACACAAATTGTACGCTACAAGTCCCCTGCTTGGGCTAATCGCAATATGGTCCCCGCCACCGAGCAGTAAGTTTGCTTTCCCCGCTTGTAATTTCGAGCTCACTGCACCGCTAGGTTCCGCATGAAGACGTTCTACTGCGTGATGGATGCCAACTATCGTCTCCGTCGCGGGGAGGTTTATGCCAATCTGAACGCCGCCTTGCCAAAGTTCCATGCGGCGATTCACAACCCTGTGTGCACCGCTTGCCCGCGTCTCCTGGGGCAGGCCGACCTCCAACGTGGTGAATACGGCCTAACCGATGGGTAAGAAGTCCCCAATGATGTGGGTATCTTTTCTGGTTACACCTCGGCCCATTGACTCATAGCTCTCCTCCAGTCGCGCGAAACTGTAGAATATATATACTTACCAATTGAATCTTTTTTCTTCTTCGCATTTGGGGCCTCGAAGGGCTTCGAAACCATAATGACCTTTGAAATTTGAAGAACCTCGAAAACATGGGACCTTGCGACTAGGAACCATCAATAACCGTGAACCATTAGTAACCGTTGCGCGCTGGATTGTGTGGCCGGCACTCAGGAGCCCATGAATCAAAAGTTTTATGCACATCATCTGCCTCGCGGGGACGGGCAGCCGAAGGATAAACAGATTTCGATGTTGTGAGGACCGAACCGAAGGCAACCGATCAGAAAGATCCGTGGAGCCTTTGCGGGGCTAATTTGGAACTTTCGCAAACTGTTGCACCCGACGGTGAGATATATCAGACTTGAGTCCGAAAAGGTGCTCCGTGGGACGGCAGGAAGGAGTATTTGCCTAATTTGCGGTATCGTCGTCATTGCGTGCTCTTTCTCTCAAAGGGAACCGACCGTGTAAAACGCAAAATGCACCAGTTTTGCGTGCGCCAAGTTTCGTACGGAAGGGGCAGGTGTCAGTGATCCATCAAGAGATCTGCAGGGCTTCTTGAAGGCGTGAGAGCTATTATGTGGCATGTGTACCCTCTCCGAAGGGGTGAGAGGGATCATTCTCTTGGGGGTGACGGGGTGAAAGTTTCTCGCGCGCCGAGTTCCCCACCAAATGGGAGATAACGCCGGAAGCTATTTGCACAGGGGTGGCGGGGATGTACGCGGGGCACCGTTAATATTGTGATGACCAGCCCCCCCGCCGCGATGAAATCCTGCTTTACGAGGTGCTGAAGGTGGTGGGACGAAGAAAATGAAAAAAAAAATCATAATTGGGTAAGAGTTACTTGAAGAAAAAGTAGGTAATTGGTGTGGGCGCGAAACACCGGGCGTTGCCCACGCCGCCATCGATCCTCGCCTATCTGTTTCGAAGATTGGCGGTCGGGTAAGTACAAGACCTTTTCTCGGGTAAATAGACTTTACTCGGGGTAATTAGACTTTCGAAAGAGGGCGAGCTGCTGGAAGCTGGGAACGGGTGTCGTTTTAGTGTGAGGGTTGCCTTGCGCAGCGCAGATCTACGTGCGTATTGTGGGGATCGTGAGAGTCGGACGGCGGAAGGGACGATGTTTGACCGATTGGCTTACCTGTGTTGGCCGTGTTTCCATAAGACTTGTATGGGAATGCCTTGTAAATTCCCGTTGTCGCTCGACTTGATTCCAAAATCCGCGGTTGTTCAGTGAATGGACGACGTACTCCCAATCGACGTCGACGTCGAGATGGCGGACTCTCCTGGCCGGCCTGGATCTCGGTCCAACCCATTTCTTCTGCCCCCAAGCCCCCCTCGATGTACGCCCTTTTTCATTGCACGTCGCTCTCGTTTAGTCTCTAATTCATTTTATCAGCAAAACAAACGTCCGCCAAACGACTAATGCGACAGATCCAGTTTCGAGTTAATGAGCTCGAGGCGCAGACGTCACGCGTCTTGAACCCTCTGGTCAACACCCTGCCTGCGGCGGCGCCAGCATCCAGTTCAGCCGGAGGATCTGTGCAAGGCGCACGCCCAAGGAGGGCGATCCTGGCGTTGGAGGCCTCCTACAGAGAGAACCGCATCGCTGCGCGTAACCTAGGACCCGCTGCACAGATCCCTCGCGGTGGCCGTTCTAGCGCGGCGTCCGGCCGCGCGCTACGCCGTGAGGAGGCGCTGCGCCTCCAGATGTCGCCTCGCATCCGCGACGTCGTCGGCTTTCGTCGTCTGCGCACCGAGCCACTCACCTACGAAGACCTTTGGATGGACGGCATCGGACCTCCGGAGCAGAACGCAATCGAGGGCCACCAGAGGTGCACAATCTGTTATTTCGCCAAGTCCCATCCCGTCTCGTGAGTCTTGCTTGTCGATGGGTGAACGCGACTCTGATTATCCTGATCCAGGTATCTCTGTGGCCACAGCCACTGCTATGCGTGCATCAGGCTGTGGTTGGAGCGTAAGTGGACGTGCCCAGACTGCGTTCGTCCAATCTTCGTGGCGCCGTTCCGCCACTATGCCGAGGAGGCTGCGCTCGCGCTCGCATTCCCGAACTGGAACGACACGTCCGTGGTGGACTATAGCTTTGAGAGCTTGATCTTTCCTCAGGAGCGGCGCGTTCCTTACCCGGATTTGGAGTAGCAGACGTTGACATTGTGGAAAGGGCGCTTCAAGTTCGAGGAGGAATACGGGAGGAATCAGGGCCTAGATTTCTTAGTCATCACATCGTCCTCTTTTGTACATCGCCCCCACATCCGTTTTGCCAAGTTTTGCCAAATTAATTGCCCGACCTCCGCTGCCTCAGTCTGGCCACTAGAGAAGTACAAGTGTCTCAAACACACCCCAGCTCGTCCGTTTGGATTATAGCACATTGACACGAGAGAAAATGTCAGGTTGGATACCTCATGGACCGTCCTTGGATCTCGGGTCGGCAACGGATGCTACTGGGACGAAACGGGTGAAAATCGTGACTGGAATCTCATCCCTTTCCGACGCTCATGGTCCGCGGGCGACACGCATACAAGAATGTCATCGACTTAGATCAGGAAGACGACGCGGCCATTCACATAGGCGACAGAGGTGTCTACTTCTCCACGGATGCGCGCCGTGTCACCGAGGAGCTCCTCAATGTTCGACACAAAAAGCGGCGGGTGGGCCCCTCTGATCTCAACGACCCATTGGCGGTGTGGATTCCGGGCAGCGATGAGGGTTTCACGGAGGCGGCCGCCCGTGAAGCGCCCGAGATTGTGGTGGATCTCGCCACCGTTCTCGGTAAACGCAAGCAGTATGCGAGCACGGTCAGTGGGAAAATCAATTCTTAGCCAGAAATTCGTGACTTATCCTATACAGACGGATCCCATGTCCCTATTTCGACCAGTGAAGGCTTTCTTTCTCGACGAACTGCTGCGCCACGAAGGCCTGGGTGACGACCTCGACCACCCGGCATGCGCTCACTGTGGGATGACGTGGGACGAGGACATCCTCGATTCTTGCCGTCTCTTTAAATGCTACGACTGTGGGCAATTCCTGCAGTGCTTGGACTGCTGCTTGGCAAACCATTGCCGGTCGCCGCTTCATACACTGGAGGTGCGTTTTCTTTCGGAGTTCGCGCGACAATCGCTTTGACAATGTATGTATCACAGGAATGGAATGGGACGTTCTGGGTACCGTGCACGCTGGCGAGCATCGGCCTTGTCTACCAGCTTGGGCACGGCGGATTCCCCTGCGAGTTTCCCGACGACGCGGTACGCACGTTGACGGTCATCGAGGCCCCCATCATCCACCAAATCCAAATGCGTTATTGCAAGTGCGAAAAGTCGGACGAGGCCGACAATCTGGAGCAGCTCCTACGGAACTCATGGTATCCCGCCACTGTGACAGATCCCGGAACCTGCGCCACCTTCAAAAGCCTTGAGGCGTTTCGAATGTACAATGTCGTTGGCAATATGAATGCGCGCGATTTCGTGACGTCACTCGAGCGGGTCACCGATACGACAGCGGCGAGCGGGATGACCTGGGTGCCGGTATGAGACGAGACTCTACTCTGACCTCAATCCATATACTGATTTTTTCCCTTTAGGAGCGCTACAAGCAGTTCGGACGAATGGCGCGTCAATGGGCTTTCGTGAAGCGCGCACGCCGCTCGGGGCGAGGACATGCCCCCGACGGCATTGACAAGACGAAGTTGGGGGAATGTGCGGTCGACTGCTGGGCTTGCCCTCACGAGGGGCGTAACCTTCCAGAAAATTGGCGCGACGTGGATCCGAAATACCAGTGAGTACCCACAATATATTTATGATTTGCAGCTGACGTCGGGGCTCATCAGGTTTCTGTTTATGTTATTACTCGCCGTCGACGCTAACTTTCGCCTCAAGAACCGTATGCGGACGAACGAGATTGAGGACCCCTCTCTCGGTCCGGGTTGGGGCTATTGGGTGGATGAGCGGCCGTACAAGGAGCATATCAAGAAATACGTGAACGAGAAGGATGTGAGTGCAGCTGTTTGTTGATGTTATATACTGAGCTGACCGCCAGAAAAGGTGTCCACATGTATCGCGTTCGCCGCTCTCCTTCAAAAGGACACGCGCCTAACGACAGGCCTGCGGGTTTCGGGGGTGGGCGGATGTGTTTGTGCGCGCCACGAGTGCGTGCGTCCGAACGGCTTGGGAGATCTCCAGAAAGGAGAAAGGTATGTGGCGTACGCGTGAGTCCAGGCGAGAGCTTACTCACGGCTGGGCAGATACTCGAACATGGACTTCATAGTCATGTCTGCCCTCGCGGGCTTTTGCCTGCTGCTGCTCACGATCTCATACGATATCGCCTGCCAATGGAAGCTCAATCTTCCCGAGCGCATGGAGGAGCTACCCGAGACGATGCGCCTCGATCTCAAAGCGACGAAAGTGCAATGCGCGCTGCCTGTATGGCATGCCGCGTCTCACAACAGCGACTGCCAGGACGCCAACAGCTTGAGCCTGAAGCCGGGTGTGGGAAAGAGCGACGGCGAGGGCGTCGAGCGGGTCTGGTCCGTCCTAAACCCCGCCTCGTACGCGACGAAGGACGCTGGGCGCGGGGTGCGGGCGGATGCTTTAGAAGGGAAGATAGACAATCACAATTACTTGAAGAACGTCGGTCAAGGTGCGTCTGCCAAAGTCTTGCTAAATATGTTGCTGAACGTGTCGCTAAGGGTATGCGCTTCAGCGCAAGCTCGTCGTGGCGATTGCCGAGCGCGACAAGCAGGTCGCGGCGTTCAAGCACGTCAACAAGACGATCTCACGGGAGGTCAGAACCTCTTGGGAAGATATGATCGAGGCGTGGCTCGCGGACGAGACGAAGCCTAATCCATACGTGCTCAAACTGAAAGGTGAGCGTCTGAACGGTCCGGAAGACGTATATACTGACATCGCCTGGGTCCAGACTGCCCGACGGAGGCGGAAGTCCGTTTGCAGGTTCGCAAGGACGAGGAAGCGCTCGCCGCTACGGGGAGAGCACCCATCCATGGACTTAGCGCTACCGCGTTTCTGACCGCGGGCATCCAAATTGAGGATTCCCAGTACGTGCAATGGGTCATTTTGACGAAGTATGTACGTCTGACAATACGCTTAGGCGCCGCATCGCAGCGGAACTTAAAGGGAGGGTTCTCGTTACGGCCGACCGCGACAACAAGATAACGGAGTGGCGATTGACGCTCCTCAACAAGATCGGCAAGTTTCGGAGCCTGCAAAAGATATACATGCCCGGCGTCACAGTCGCCATTGCGCGCGCTGAAGCGGTGCGGGACCCCGATGCCACACCTCCAAAGCCCGAAAACGTGAAGCTCTACATGCCAAGCGACTTGGCTGCACGCAGCATCGACGAGGCCGTAAAAGCCTGCGTCCCCGGCCTTGCCGACATGGAAAGCAGGCTGCGTGTGGCCCAGTGCGAGAACTGCCTCGTGTCCTTGCGCTCGCGCCTGCACGGGAAACGGTTCCTGATTGGCTTCCGCAACGAGCACGTAACGGGGCAGGTGGATTCGACGAAGGCGGCGACTTTAATCGGGCAGGTGGGGGAGCGGGTGGAGGGGTACGCAAAGCGCTACCGCACTGGGCACGGCGCGCTCCTAGCCCTCAAGAGCCAGGAGGAGTACCCTCACCTGCAGGAATTGAAGGCGGATGACGTGCGGCTGGATGGGGATAATGGGGAGAGCGACGCAGCGTCTCGCAAGAAGCTTGCCATGATAGGGATGGGGCGGGGAGCTCGTGCGCCGCGGAATGCGCCAGGGGCGTCTAAGCGCACAATGTCGTGGATCTGGACGGCGCCCGGCGCATTGGAGAAGGAGGAGCACCGATTGCACGATTGTGAGTGCCAGGATTCTCTTGACGACCCGGTGCTGATGCGCGGCCAAAGCAATACGGGTGGAGTGGGCGCGCGCACGAGCGCGGAAGGATAGGTGGACGGAGGAGGTCATGTTACTGCGGGAAGAGATGCGGCGGGTCCTGAGGTACCTGGACTGGCAGGTGCGATGGTGGAAGGAGCGGGCGGCGCTACGGACAGATTGGTCTGCGGCGGTGGCGGCGGGCGCGCATGCGTACGCGATGAAGCAGGCGGCATGGCATCAGCGACTCGCTGGGTACTTCCAGACGAAGTGGGATATCCCGGCGGTGGCGGCGGCACAGCATATCTTGGCGTCGGAGAATGTGGAGCTGGACGATTTTTTCGGAGAAGATTAGATTAGATCTTTCAATAAATTTGATGCGCCGTCCACTGAAAACAAGAGTTGGGTCCTGATTTATCCGCCGAGATTAGATTGTAGATGTTAAAGAAGCCGAAAGTCGGGCTTTTCGTGAATCAGGCCAAAACTGAGAATGATGTGGAGGGAAATTGATTACGACCAAAATAACATCATCATAGAGTACGGAAACAGCCGAAACCCCCCTCCTCCACTAACGATCAGGGCCCAT
Organism: Mycena vitilis; assembly: GCA_029203975.1. Taxonomy (NCBI): domain Eukaryota; kingdom Fungi; phylum Basidiomycota; class Agaricomycetes; order Agaricales; family Mycenaceae; genus Mycena; species Mycena vitilis. The sequence continues at coordinate 160,027 of JARGYF010000107.1, forward strand.
TACCCCGTGCCCACATGTCTATGTCCGCTTCTTGATTTCTTCACCGGTCCTCTGACGAGAATCTGGGACGAGCGAGCGGTTGCAGCCCCCTCGAAATCGGAGGCTGCATTGCGTGGAACGCTCCTGGACGAGGTCACCTATCGATCCGCGCCCTGTATGTTTCTCCCTTTGCACAAAGGCACCCGTTCTCATGGTTTTGTAGGCGCTCAATGCGGGGCTGAGAGTACCACGAAGCTGCGGCAAGAGGACAGTGAGTGCCATCCGCGGCCCGTTTATTCGGCGGGTTCATTTGCTCTCGCATGTTAGACTGGGCCGATCTGCAGCTCGATATCCGGAAACTCCTTCTGGGAAATCTCACCCACAACTTCATCGAGATGAAATTCCTCATCGAGATGGAATTCCTAGACGACTCTCCTCCCGAGCTCAACAGTTTCAAGCTGATGTCAGAGCTGTTCGCCCTTAAGACGGAAGAATTTGGGGACTGGAACAAATCCGACGCACTATGCAACGCGTGCCTCACCAAGTTCGTGTCAGCGCACCTCCACTTGTGGCTACTTGCTCGGAAGTTAAAAGGCACGCACATTCTACGTTGACCTTCGCGCACATTTGACAGGTGCAAATTTGCAGGCGGTTGGGAGGCAACGGGGGACTGTTGGTACGTTTGTTTTCGGCATCGTCTGTCAGAGAAATGAATGGTTCACAGGTATGGCTACGACTGCACGACGCAAACGGAGGTGACCCTTCATGCTATGACTAGAAATGTGAGTTTCGCCCTTTTCCAACAGGCAGTCTGAGTTGAAAAGTTAAACAACACGTGCAGCATCTGTGTCGGCCGACCAGAGCCTTGATTGAATGACTTGTCCTTTCCAGAGAGCGTCTAGTTTGAGTTCCGGAAGCTTCTTTGTTAAATCGAGTCGCATCCAACCATGAACTGCCACTGCCTTGGCAACACGTTTTCGACCCCTGGGCGTCTTTCAACTTTCATCGATTCATCTAACCTGAATCAGAGCCTAAATCTCGCGGGTCCAGATCCTGTCTGGGCGAATTGGCAATTGCAACGGAGACTCTCCGCGAGCCGCCGTAACGTGATGGTCTCAGCCTTCAGTACTATCCTTGCAAAATTTACAGCTAACACACCATCAAAAATTTCCTATCCAGTGCCTTTCTCTTCACCTTTACCTTGTGCGCTGTGATAAGGATCTCTGTTCACATTTTCATACTTAGATCTCAATCACCCTCCAGCCTCCGTCAACTGCTAGCCGCGCACCCACTCCATTTAAATTGACAGCGACAGGCTCCATCTGTCGCAGCGTCTCTTGGCATAACCACAGCAAGTCCGTCTCAGCTCCCGATAATAAAAGCAGCGCAGACACCGCGACGACGTCTTTCCGAGCTTCCCTTCCAACGACCCACCACACAACCCCACGAACAGTTGAACGAGATGCTCCCCGTGCAGCGCCTGTTCTTCATCGCCGCCATCGTGCAAATCGCGTGTGTCGCCGCCGGCGATCCCCCTTGGCGTGCACCCGCACAGCGGGTCGTGCCACTGAAGCCCCAGAACACAGGCGGCCTCCTACCCGTGACGCAGAGCCAGAGTCGCCGAGAGACGACGATCCCGGGGCTGCTCGCGCGCCAGTCGTGTCCCACGGGATATGGACTGTGTGGGAACGGGCGGTGCTGTAAAGCTGGGAGCGATTGCTGCAAGGTTGGATGTCCGTTGAGTTCCAGACTTCCGTTGTGAATTACCGCTGACGCTGGTGGCAGGCTGCGACCCGGGAAATTGGTGCTACGCGTCGGGTTTGTAGTTTGGCTTTTTTGTGTGCATGGAGCTGAGCTGAACATGCGGCACATGTGCAGGTTGCTGCAAGCGCTCGGAGAATGGGTGCGACAATAGGGGATGTTGTGCGTTCGGGGACAAGTGTTGTAGCGGTACGCTATTCTCTCCGTTCAAAGACGTCAGTTCTCACGATGCGTTGCAAATTTCAGGGGGAGGTTGTTGCTCGTCGGGGTACGCGATAATATCTTTGAGTATGAGTCTTTCTGAATGTGCGGCGTCAGGGATTATTGTGCTGTCGTTGACGGCGTGAAGGGATGTTGCCCGAACGGAAAAGTTCGTGTCTCAACTCACACTGCGAGCTACGGGTGATGCTGACGCCAAAACATAGGTCTGTACCGGGTCCTCAGGCTTATGCGACAAGTCCGGATATGTGCCTTGTGCCAACGACGATTTCTGCTGCCGTATGTTGTATCCATATTATGTTGGATCTGACGCTGAGATTATGATCTCAAGTTCCTGGCGATACATGCTGTGAGTGGAATATCTTCAAAGATTTGAACCGCAATTTATAGACGCGTTTCATTCTACAGACCGCGATTCGAATAACAGCCCAGGATGCAGAGCGGGCGGAGGTGGTTCGCCGCCAACGACGAAGCCTACGACCACACATACGACTACGACCCCACCACCGACGACAACTCATACGACGACTCCGATTACCACTACTCCCATACCGAGTGTGTAGTTCTTTTTTGTGATATCGGCCTGACTCAAGCCTGACTTGCATTCGAGGCGCCACGAATTCACCCATCGCCGTCCCGTCTTCCGTTCCTGCTCCGCCCTCGGGCTCGAAGAATGTCGTGATAGACGTATCCTCGAGCACGGAGATCACTTGGACTGGGGACTGGGTGCTCGTTCCTTCGACTTGTACGCCTGGGAACAAGGCGAAGCGGGTTTCGGGCAACAGCACTTCTTTTGCGAGTGGAATCATGGGTTACTTCTTCGCAGGTGAGTTTGTCTCCATTACAAATATCTCGATTTTCACGTCAAAAACAGGAAGCAGCGTGTATCTGAGCGTTGTGTCGACCAACGCGCAGTACACTGTTTCTATCGACAATGTGGATACAGACTACGGATCATCTGGGTCGTCCCCGACAGTGGCGCCCATCAACTGCACGTTTGGATGGAGCAGAAATAATTTGACGGGTGTCGGCCAGCATTACCTTTCCATCGAGATTTTCGGCGCCAGCGATGCTGGTACCCTACACTCTGGCAAGCGCGATATTCTCGCACCGTGGTCGCTAGAGGTCCAGAACTTCGTGTCAGTCCCTTTTTATCGTCGTGAAGCTCATCATTTTGAGTTTTCTTCCAGTATTACCCAGCCTAGTTCGACTACCGGCGGTGGGGTAGGGAGCGGCGCTGCTTCATCGACAGCGAGGTCTGGCGGGGGCTCAGGTTCTCTGGGCAGCGGCGCTTTCGCAAATCACATTCCCTGGTTCTCCTTATTCTCTTTTACCATTTTTGCTGTTTTCCTCCTCTACCTGTAGTGTGTTGTCGCTTATTTTTGATGAACCATCTGATGAAGGCAATGAGATCACATGTCACATCACGGGACCGTTACGCGTCGTGTCTTTTCTTCTCGCAGCTTCCATCTGCCTGCCGCTCGATCCTGTCCATGTCAGCCGTGCCCGCGGCAACTTCGCAGGAAGAGGTTGAGACCTCGCTGATGTCGTCCATCTCCGCCAAAATCGAACCGGGAGAGGACCTGGACGAACTTGAAGAGGACCTCGGCGAGCCCTTACCGCCGCAAACTTCCGGTGCCATCGCCGTCCCAAACCAGGATGCAGGTCCTGCTCCCCCAAACTTGATCCAACTTGCCATGAGGTCAATGTCCTCCTCAAACACCCTGGATTCCTCGCCGTCGCCACGAGTCTCGAATTCCGCCAGCAGCGTTCAGGACCAAGGCGCAGATACCACAGCCGATCCTGCCGCCATACACACGCCCTTCACAACCATCTCGCCAGAGACGCTTCAGGCTCTTACAAAAGCTTCTGTCGCTGCTCCTCCCGCATCCAATCACGATGACGGCAACGCCACAGCTCCTTCCATCGTACCTCCTCCGACGATTCCTCGGGTTGAACGCTCCGGATCGCCACCCCCAGGGTCGTTCAGCTCTGCTTTCCCCATGTTGTCGCCGCCTCTGGCACCTGTAAAAGAACGAGTCGTTGAAGACATTCGGGCGCTATCTGATGACGACGACGAGGATGTACCCACTCTAGAGAATCTCCTCGCGGGGACGCGTCCCGATTATAATTCGCAGAAAAAAAGCCAAGAGGTGCGCGTTGATTCAGGACTGGTCTGCGATTCGTTGATGACTGTTTTCTTCCATACAAAAGAGTCCATGTCGCTCCCCAGATAGCTCGCCCGTCAGGTCTGAGCGTACCGTCGTGAAAGTAAAACCGGAAAGCCAAGGCCCGACACCTTTTCTGCGTCCCGAAACTCCTCCTGGGCGTGTAGTCATTGATTTGTCCGACTCGTCACCATTCCAGTCGCCGACGCCGCAGAAGCGTCCCATTCCGCCCCCCGCCGAATCGAGCGCGTCGCAAGCGCGTACAAAGCGCAAACACACACCCTCGTCGGTGCCGCCCTCCGGTCTCGGCTCCCCTCCTGCAAAGCGTTCGAAAATCACTTTGGCCGCTGTTCCCGCGCGCAAACACGACGTGCACTGGGCGCTGGACGGGAGCATCGTTATTCAGATCCAGGACATCAAATTCAAGCTGCATAAAAGCCACCTCGCGAAGCACAGCCCGTGGTTTTCTGGGCTATTCGATGGTGCGAACGTGACGGGTGGGGAGTACGTCGAGCGGGTGGACGATGACGGGAGCACGCCGATGTACATCCTTTCGCTGCCCGGGCTGACTGCGAAGGATTTCACGCGGCTGTTGGATGGGTTTGACAATGCTATGTAAGTTTTCTAGTACCGTTCGCGCATTACTCAGCTCACGCTATCCTTGAAGCATCTACGTCCACCAAGACCCGTCCTTCCCGCGCATCGCCAGCATCCTCCGCGTCGCAACCCTCCTCTCCTTCCCCGACTTCCGCGACTGGGCCATCCGCCTCCTCGAAGACCGCTGGTCCCCCGCGCTCGCCGACCTCTCCACCGAATGTATCGCCCACGCGACCGAAACCGTCCTCCTCTCGCGCGCATGCGACGCACCGACTTTCCTCAAGCGCGCGATGTACGAGCTCGTGCGGCTCCCGGGGTACGGGCAGACCGCGGACCGCGTGGGCGTCGCGGCGCCGGACTTCCACGCGCTCGTGCTTGCGCGGGAGCAGCTCACCGCGCTGTGGGTGCAGACGGTGTCGCCGTACTCGCAGGATTTCGTCGACTGCGCGTCCGCAACGCCTGTGCCGCCCGCTCCCCCGGCGGAAGTAGAATGCACCACAACCAACCCGCTGTTGTCCGGCAAGGCGCACAAGAAGCTCATGCAGGAATCGGGCATCGGGGACGACTACTTTCACGACCCTTTGTGTGGGCTGCAGGCGCTCATCGACGCGGATTGGGCTGGGGAAGGATATTGTGCGCCGTGTGTGGCGTTGCGGAGGAAAGTGTGGGCAGGCAGGCGCGAGAAGATCTGGGAGAATTTGGACGTCTGGTTTGGCCTCGACTGACGCGCGGTGGATTCTCATTGGCAAGACGCATTGCTCCTTATCATTATGCATTCCTCATTATCGAGTCTCACTTACAACAACGCTTACTTTGTACAGCCTCCTCTGCTCTCAGAATCTACGACACAGGAAAGAACACTGTGGTTCCGGTTCTACTTATTACACCTTCGATCGCGTGCCAATGTGTGATGTCTCTCGGCGACGAAAACTCAAGGGGATGTGATTCCTTCCTTCGGACAGCTTAGCGAGGTCAAAAAGGATTGTCCACTTGCTTCAAACGTCTCGCCGGGTCTCTATATAGTCGTGCTAGTGCCCAACTGCCCCACGTTGGTACCCGCGGTTGGGCACCCACTTCGCGTTGCGCGTGGGAGCGGAGGCACTGCGAACTGCAAGTGCACTTGAGCTCGGGACCTCTCAGGCTTCGCCGCACGTATGGCACAAAATCGCAATCAAGGGAGCGCTGTTCTGTGAACTTTGCATATATCGAGAAGCACACCTACCGTCTCATTTTTTTTTCCATTTGCCTCAAAACTCGAGCCTCATCACTGATATGCCTCTCGCTGGGCACGGGACCGACACCACCTTTTCGTGGGTTTGTTTCTGCTGCGCTTGCGGCTCGGGTTCTTGCGATTTCGCTGTAATCCTTGGCGACCTTAGACTGATTTGCGCCCCAAAAGGGATGCGTTAGTGGAGTTGGTTTCAATATATTTAGTACGTCTGTTTTAAATCACTCCTCAGGGGAGACGAATTCTGCCATGAGTTGCTATTGCTGGAGTACGGGATTAGGGAACGAGGGGGAGACGAAAGGTTAGGAACTTGAAGATGATCAACCAGGCAACCAGGCACCTTTCAACCTGCTTTTTCTTTTACGGAAACGAAAAATCGAGACCGGATGCCTGTAGACAAGGTCGCCAGAGCCCCAATCATGATGTGGAAGTACCTTCTCTTTGATCTTGTCTCCGAGTCGTTATTGTTGCGTTATTGTCCTAACGGTCGTCCAATCGTGAGCTGAATTGATGATCAAACGCCCACACACGTCAACACGCCACACATCTTGCTTTTACTCTCATACTCGCGACTCGCCCTAGGGTCCGCCATGGACTCGGAGGATGGACCGCAAACCGACGCATATCCAATCCCGCCCGAAGCAGTAGGGCTCCTCAAAGAGGGTGAAGTCTTCTGGCGCGACTTGCAGCCATGGCTGCAGGAATGCGGGTTCACCCTCCGACCACGGTTCAGACGCGACTGGGTTCCGTCCTGGACCGTCCCAGGCCGTGTGTCTACTAACGTTCCGGAGGATCGCTCCTCGCTCATGGTAAATCCTCCATCCCACGTTGCACACCTCCGCTCACATCGTTTAGCGTGACCAAGTCATCGATGCAGTGCGCGACTCGGACGGGGCTCAGGTTGTGCTCAAAAAGGTCGAGGAGCGCGTGCATGTCTTCGAGGCGGAAATTCACCAGTTTGTTACCTCCCCGGAGCTTCTGAAAGACCCCAAGAACCATTGTGTTCCTCTGCTCGACGTGTTGCGGCCCCCCGACAAGCCTGGGTATCTGATTCTGGTCATAAAGCTTTTGAGGAAATATGACGATCCCGATTTCGACACGGTCGGGGAAGCAATTGATTTCTTGCAGCAGATTTTCGAGGTCAGGCACTAGCATTTCGGGTTACATTCAAAGCTGATCGTTGTGGTACTTTACCAGGGTGTGCAATTCTTGCATAGACTAGACGTCGCTCATCGGTACTTCACCCTTCTGAACTTTTGACTTCACTAACGCCAGTTACAGGGACTGCGCTGCGAATAACATCATGATGGACGACCCTGGTTTATACCCCGAGGGATTTCACCCCCAATACCAGTTTCTCAACGCCGACGTGACAGGTAGGGCGAAGCAGCGATTTACCCGCACCCAACGGCCGCCGAAATACTATCTCATCGACTTTGGAATTTCCGCGCACTTCAAACCGGGCGACCATCGCCCTCTGGCGCAGCCGATAATCGGGGCTGACAGCACTGTACCGGAATTCCAGGATGGCGGCGATCTGGTTGCGCAGGATGTGTTTCGAACCGATATCTATTATCTGGGGAATCTCATGTTCCGGGAGTTTCTCGAAGTATGTACCATAGCCCATTTCTTTTCGTTTGTGAAAATCTCTAATGTGTCAATTTGGGTGGTAGGGCCGGAAGCTACCTGACGTTTTTAAGCTGAACGCCGGCCGCGTCGGGTTCGAGTTTCTGCGGCCCCTCGCCACTGCCATCGTTAATCCCGATCCCCAGCAGCGACCCAATATCGACGATGTTCTCCTGCGCTTCGAAACTATACAGAGCGGACTAAGCTCCCGGAAGCTGCGCTCCAGGGTTCGGAGCACGCGAGAGATCCCTATTTTTCATCCACTTCGTATCATTGCGCATTGGCGTCGCAGGATAGGTTTCATCATCAACGGTGTTCCACCGGTCCCAGTTTTCCGCGAGAATCCGGTGAAACTTCAGTAGCACTTCATTGTTCCCGTCGAATCATTGAACCGAACGATTCTTGAGCTATTATACTCACTCATTGGACTTGGCTACTTTCCCTGGATTTCCCGCCAACGTTACAGTAAGAGCAGTTCGACAAAGAATATGTGTGCGATAATCACTCAAGATTGCCCATCGTTCTCTCTCGGATCCAGGATACATAAGTCCTCGCTCAATCTGGAATTTCTTGTCCCTTGGGTTAGGGTTGGACCGATCACACTCATCAAAGGCTGTGCACTGTGTAGCCAACGTCCTCCGCGCTCCCATGTCCTCCGCCTTCCTAACGCCCGTCTCTGCGGCCCCCGCCATGGGTCGCGGCGCCGACCTCCTCGACAGCGTTGGGGTGGACGCGGATGTGACCCTGGACGGTGAGGAGGATGAGGGTGTGGATACGTGTGCGCCTTCTTATTTTCGTAAACACAAGACGATGCTGAATTTTATTCAGGCGCACAATGCGGCGCCGACGGAGGCAAGCTCTGGACGAAATCCAGTGCGTCTTTCCTCTCCTCTCCTCTTCCCTTCCCTTTCCCACTCCCTTCCTCTACCTCTCCCCTCCCCTTCCTCTACCTCTCTCCTCGTAAGAGTCAAAAAACAAAAACAAAAACAAAACAGGCTGGCCCACCCTTCTCTCCATCGACTTCCTGTCCCTCCTCCCCGGCCACCTCCCCGCCAACGAAGTCGAGGCGGCGGCGCTCGTTCCTTTGCTCATGCACCCTGCCCGTGGCGGGGCGGGGCGCGTGGTGGGGGAGATCTTTGACTTGATCGAGGATACGCCGGAGTTCAAGGTGCGCGAGATATTTTAATGTTGTTATTCGATGTGCTCAGGGTAATTTTGATGAGGATAAGGCGGGGTGGAAGCGGGGGGACGCGTTGTGTGAGGGGTGTTTGGAAAAGCTTGTGGGGGACCATTTGTGGAGGTGGGCATATGAGCGGAAGGTGGAAGGTGAGTTTCGTTTTTTTCTTTTTCTTTTCACTTTCTTCTTGTTGCTCCAGGTCCTCGTTCCGTTTCATCTTTCAACCTTTCCTTTTGGCATCTTCGTATTTTCTTCATCTTTTTTCCGTAACTTGCGTGCTGACGTAGCTCTTTTCAGACGGATGGAAACCACCGCAGAACTGCTGGTACGGGTATAATTGCAAGACACAGGTGCATAGTATCACGCATGCTAGGGATAAGAATGTGCGTCCTCTCTCACTTTGCTTCGCCCCGTCTGAGTTTTCAATAGCATCTCTGTGTTCCTATTCGATAGCTGGGCCCGGGGAAGAAGGAAGAGGAAGCTTACCGTCAACTATTCTAAGACGTTCGGGGTTTTAGCTTATACCGCTCGGAATTACCGGCTTGTTAATAGGGCGTTTGTCCACTTTGTATGTATTATCCCCGATGTGGATTTGGAATGCCGGCCCCAATGCAGTCGTGTCGGCTTTCATCACCAGGTACGGCCAGTACGCGAATGCTGCCTAGGGGCAGAGCTCAGCGATCATTCGAAGCAAACTGTATGGGATCTCGAATACATTTTTTGAGAAAAGTGTGCTAATTATATCACAAGCCAGCATTCTCTTCAAACTCGCTCGCTCGTTGGCACACCGAAAAAGCGAACATTGAACCCGAACATCGGGTGGAAAATTGCATCAATCAAGCACCGAAATTTGCGTCGTAGGTGGTTTCGCCGAAGGGTCGAGCCGGTTTTTTCCAGCGGCCGCCGAGCTGACAGCTCCTGCGTCCTCGAACAATTTGATAGTAGTTGCAGCTGCTGTGCGACTGATGTGAATTTTCGAAAAACAAACCGTGCTGATCCAGCAGAAACATAGGCAGGACCGTGCCGACTAGAAATGTTGTCACGGTTCGTCAATATAGTCTGCCACCTAACTGAGTGCTGCTAATATTTGTTCATAGGCCAGGTACAACTTCGGTGCATTCACGGTCCTGGTCAGCGGCCGCTCTATTAATGGGTATGCCTTAACGGCGGGAATTCTCTCAAGACGGACTGATGCCTCGGCAGCCTTGCTAACTGATTGACGGAAATTGCAACCGCCTCCTCCGCCTACCCGTTCAACAATGTAGCCCTAAAAGTGTGAATGGGACACAAGTCAGTCTTGTCTATGTGCTTTTCTTGTCCTTGTTGCTGACTCCCACCGCAACATGAAGGCACCGTGACCGATATATATAGACAGTGGCGCGTTGACCCCGGCTCCAATGGCTCCGACTTCTGATTCAAGAGACTGGGTTGAACAAAATGGTGGCCCATCGAAAATTATCGTTTCAACAAATGTATAGCTTGGCCCTCGAATATATGTCTCTAATGCATTTTACCAAGTCGACAATTTAGCTTCACGGGGGACGTCTTGCATCCGTGGATACATTATACAAAGAAAGAAGCAAAAACGCCGGTCAGAACAAATGGAGAACGAAAAGGTTGCAAGGTCTGACAAAAGTCGCACAATATATCTCGGAAGGGCAGTGCACATCATCATTATGCACTTGCGCACAGACATCGGTGGCCATGGATGCGGAGCAATTTGAAAGAGCACGGGACGCACTCAGGCCCGGGCAGAACAACGTGACGCAGAAATAGATAATAATCGACAATCAACGCAGTGGCATACCTTATCTATTTATGGTGTTAAAGGGAGGATGGACAGTGGTAGGGCAGAACATAATGGAAGTCCGTCACTGTCCGTGGTCCGTGGTCTTCGCACGATTCATGGTTCTTTGGATTTGTTTGAGGACTTCAAACATGCTTTTTGAGTGCCTTCCTACTGTAGTCTGTGTTCTGTGAGCTTCCTAGTGCATTCCGATATGGCCGGTGGTTGAATTAGACCAGAGCCAGCGCGGTGAAAGATAATGTACGACGTGCCGATGGTTGGCCGAGTGATGGTCGATCATATGAACCGTGAGAATATCTCGGCAACGTCCGATGGTGGTTCAACTTCAATCTCACCGTGATATTTGGATCGCATTTTGCACTTGGCTGTACTCTCGCGAGCTTTCGTGATCATGTACATAATTGCACCACGAATACTGTAAATCTCCGATGAACTGTCTCGTGAATCTTTCGGGATGTTGGTTGCTGCGACAATGATTACATCCGTCCCCGGCGCCTTAACGGTCGCAGTTCCAGCAGGAACTCCGTCCCTAGATGAGGTCACACAAACTGCCTCGGAGCCCGGAGGGCCCAGGGAGCAGCTTTCATGCAGGGCCTGACCTGATGGTCCGGAGTTCAAGGACCAGTAGTCTGTCCCAGCAACTTCGGTACCTAGCGTCCCCGGCCTCAGTTGGTTCAAAGCAAGTACCCGCAAAGGGGTGTCTTACCTATATCTCCACCCTCTTCGTAAACGTACGTCGTGTGCCCCTGTTTATCAATGCCGACTATAGTGGCAGCGGCAGTGGGTACGGTTCTGAGGACGCCGGGATCTACTATGGTGACAGTGTTGGAGGCAGCAACAACTAAATGAATCACAATCAGCCAGGGATGAGGTCACACGGAGGCGAGCAGACAAACATGGAGTGACACAAGCGCTCAGGACGAGCAGTCGGGGGAGCATGCCAATCATCTTGCCGTTGCGAGGAAAGGTGGGGCGAATGATTAAGGAAAGTCCCGCATATTCTTCTGGGTTTATATATCCGAACGGGGATCAGTGTGGTTGCTCTCCGAGAATCGTAACCCGCTTCCCCTTAACTCCGGCCCCGCTGACTCCATTTCTCTATCCAAACCCCGTGTAGTTTGCACTGCAGTGCAGTGTCCGGAGGGTCTATTTGCAGCCTGAGGAACTGGTAAATTCGACTCTGGGATGTCTGATTGATCAGGTTTGCATGGATACTGATGCTAAATTCAAACTGTTCTTGCTTAGTGACGGTCGCGCGTTCCCCACGCCGCTGCGCCGCTGCGCCGCGATCGGATTCCTGCGCGAGCTCGTCGGGGAGGTGCTGGACTCGGACGCGGACGAGGGGGAGGAGATGCAGAACGTGCGTCGGCTTGTTTCGCCCCCTGAAGGGAATGGACTCGCCTGCAAGACATGTGCCACGCCACGGGCCTCGTCGCCTTCTACGCGCACCAGGCGCTCGACCGGAGATGCTCAGCAGCGGCGAGGACAAATTACAATGCGCGTTATGGCGGGTTCTTTGAAGGCCGTTGGCGAGGATCTGGGAGCCGCGCTGGGCGTGGAGGTGCGAGTCGGGCGAGCGGTGGTGGGGGTGACGAGGGGCTGCATGCGGAGGTGATTTTGGCAGGCGAGGAGGTTGTGGATCGGGAGGAGGGTATGGAGGAGGGTGTGGATGAGGGAGGATAAATGTGCGTATCCCTTCCCTCCGGGAAAAAGACGATGCTGAATCCCACCTTCCACCTTCCACCCAGGCACGGTGCGACCTCGTCGTCAGCGATGCCACGCTCTGAAAGGCTCACGACGAGGCAGATCAAACCCATCTCGCATTGTCGCATCAGTGGCCATGGATGCTGTGTGTCAATTGTTGCACAGAGGCACACGGGACGCACTCGTGCCGCCAAGAAGAACAACGCGACGCAGAAATGGATAAATGAGTGGTAATAATCGACCCAGTGGCAACGGCCCCTTTTTCATGTTGAAACGTGAAACTGATTCTTACCAGGCTACGCTACTTAAGCTCCAAGCTCCCAGCTGCGCTTTACCGCAGTGAACTCGTCCTCGCAGCTCAAAGCTACACACCATGAAATACCTCTCCCTCGCGGTCCTCCTCGTCTCGATCGGCTCGGCTCACGCAGCCGTGAACGGTGCCTGCACAGGCGGCGGCCTCGCTACGGGAGTGGGCGTGTGCATCTCGACCAGCGACTGCCACGCCGGTGGAGGAACCTCGACCCCCGGGCTTTGTCCCGGCACCGCGTCCAACATCCAGTGCTGCACCAAGGCCCCGTGCACGAGCGCTGGTCTCGGGGGAGGCGTGTGCAAGTTCACGAGCAGCTGCACCGGAAACCATTATTCCATTTCCAGTACGCGGTTTGTCTCTCTTCTTCCTGCAGTTCACTGAGTGTTGTGTCTGCAGATGCGTGCCCTGGCCCTTCGAACTACAAGTGCTGTGCTCCATGTGCCCCGGGCAAACGCGATGAAAATTCGAGTGAATTGGAGAAGAGGCTGCCGATTTGCTGAGGTGCGTCCCCTTCTCTGCATACTATCGTTGTAGGTGCTCAAGAGTTTTAGAACCTACTATTCAATCCTCTGGCCTCAGGCGCAGTGTGTTGTTGATCCACGTAGTACTACCAAGGCCCGAAAATGTACATTGAGAATTGGATTGGAGTGGATTCGGGCCAGCTTTGACGAAATTCGTGACCGCCTTTTAAACCATCCGACTGATCGTGACGTGTATCGACTGCCTCTTGAGGTCAGAAATATGAACCGTGCGAACATCTCGGCAACGTCCGATGCTGGCACAACGTTAACGTTCAACTTTAACATCCCTGTGGTATTTGCATGGCCGCACTTGGGCCGTATTCTCGCGAGGTTCCATTATCGAATATATCTTCGCGCCACAACGACACTGCGAATCCCGGGTGAAGTGTCCGGTAAATCTTACCGCCGTCATTCCGGTCAAAGCCGTGATAAACGCCGAAGTCAATGCTGTCCTAGGACGCCTGGATCTAATGTGGTAACAGTATTAGAGGCAGCAACAACTAAATGAATCGCAATTAGCAGCTCCTCGCTGCTCACACTATAAGAAGCTACCCATAGTAAGCACCCAATAATTAAATTGTACAATGCCCCAAGGCCCTAATTTGATGACGTCGACGGCTGGTGCTGGAAGTAACCCTGATGGGGGAGGCAAGCTGGCGCTTTTGGGCTTCAAAGACAGCTGGGATCAGCGCAATGTGTATAAGTATTCGACATTCCAGGCTATCCTGTGCACCTGTCAGCATCTTGCGGGGATCAAATGGGGAAGACAGGCCTGAGCCCAGAGGACCGCTTCGACGCATTCTCTGTGGGATTTGTACGGTGCAAGCACCGTTGCTCCCTGTTGCTGCATCCTGTCTTGTTCTTTCGGTTTGCCTTGAATGAAGCATTGGGAATTAGAGCCAGATACTGGCGTGATCTGAATCGGACACTTACAAGAGAGCAGTTGATCGATGATCATCGACCACCAAAAAATGAACCGTGGGAACCTTTCGGCAACGTCCGAGCGTGGGTTCAATTGGCGCAACGTCGCTTTGAATCGTCGTTGCAATCTGTCTGGATTACACATCAGAGCTTGAATTAGTGGTTATAGTACTGCCTTCACTCACAACCGCGAAGAGCACCGAATTCGAGGATTTCCTGCCGCGAGCCTTCAGTGGTGATACGTCCCCGACAAGGTGCCGGGACTTACAATGGCAGAACCTACAACGCACAACTTCGGTGCGAGCACGCATCAATTTCGAGCCCAAAATCACCGGGTTGTACGGTGTAACTACCGTGGTGTACGTGTCAAGGGAGAATGCGTTGCATTTTGCACCACTGAAACAATTTTCTTCCAGTTATTTCTACGTCTAATAATCTACTTCCTGCGGAGCAGTGATATTAAAAGACATTCCTGCTGATGCTCAGACCGCCTGTGCCTGTCGTCTCAATCTCGCTTCAGCCCATGGCATTAGCGATTCTCCTTCAAAATGCACTATAACAGTCCGCGTTATCGCCACACAGACGTCCCAATGGGTCCGCAGGTCAGAGACCTCTCCGGGGTGCAGATTTTGCGTGGTTATCGTGATGCGTCGTCGGACATGGTCCCCCGACCAGCGTGCGCGCAGAGCGTCCACCGCCATATGAGGGATCATGGTCAGGAAGCTGCGAAGGGAAGGGCGCGTCGGTGTCCCGGTACCTGGCGTATGAACCACAGAATTGATCAAGGTTATCTGTCCGTTAATGACGAATACGATGCCTGAGACAGACGCGCCGGTTTTAACAAAAGGCCAATCACACAGAGGGTGACACGCACCTGCTTCGATTGCTTGACCCGGGAGGTAGCTGCTAATGCGTCCACCATTTTGAATGAAGCGCTTAAGCTCAGCCGAGCGTGCACCGGCAGGGAGAGTATCGTCACTGAATGGGCCAAGCGTGGCATGCATGTCGAAATGGAATAAGTCACAGAATTTTCTGAAAGCATCTTCCGTGGCCTGGTCGTCCAACTCTACTCAGGGTGGAGGAGTCAGTAAACATAAACGGTATGGGGAGAACGCATTCATACTTTCGGTTTTGTTCAATCTTCTGCATTGTTGTTGACACCACGCCATGCACGGGGCTCGTGCTGGGAAGACCCGGATTTCTTTTTCCTCCAGAGCTTTTTCTGCGTCAAATACCAACGGGACATCTGCGCGGGTAAAGTCTGCATGGAGGCCGCTATCTTGCGCTAGGCCACAGATAATCAGAATGCTGTCTGTGAGCGCCAGCTCGCGGACGCAGCGGGCGAGCGCCCGTGCAGCCGTCGTCTCAATTCGATGCGCGCGCGCGAGATCGAGAATGATGAATTGGGTAGGAATCTTCGAATCAAGAATCTTCTTTTCCAGTGAAGGAACCGAGGCGAAAACTGTGGTCGTCGTCAGCTGGTGCGAGATTGAATGGCTCGGTACGTACAGATGTAGCCAGACAGTAGGACAACGCGCGCATTTACGAGACGCCATGAGTCAGAGCTTTCAGCAGTTGAAGCGTCTAGGTTAAGCTCCTCGAGTGCTATCTCGTCAGGTATGTGGTCTCGCTGAGACTGACGCTGGTCCGCGCTGGGCGTTGCATTGCCCTTTTTTTTGTCAATATCCCCCTGCCCAGTCTCGTTACCCTCGGCCCATCGTGTCGTTTGGGCAGGCTGTCGAGTAAGGGATTATTCGACAAAGTTTAGAGCGGAAGACACGGTCTTTCCTTACCGAGTCAATGACCCCATAGATCAGGTAGACTACGGCTGCGGCACCGATCCCCACCCCGAAGCCCTCCGCAAAACCGATGAACGTGCACGCAGCCAGAGTTGCCAGCACGACGAAGAACTCCATCCCCGTCAGAGATTCGCAAGCCTCCCATGTCGCACCGAGGAACAGCTCGATTCCGAGAAAGAGCACCATCCCGGATGCGAGGACGGTCGGGACGTACGGCAACATAAGGCCCGCTGTAAGGAAGAGCACCCCCGTTACCAAGATAATGAGCCAGAGTTCAAAGCGGCCACCGTTTGCCCGTGTGACGTAGAAGGAGTAAGAATATTGCTGTCCAACCTGATTGAGTATCTGAAAACTCCGGGTCGGATGGCTTACGAGTATGTTGGGTAGAGTTCCGAGTGCGCCGGCGAGAATATTGGCTGCCCCTTGTCCTATCAACTCGTGATTCATGTCGTACGCAACACCCAGCGAGAAGGCGAGGCTGGGAACGAATATGGGCAAATTCAAAACGCTGAAGGAGAGCTCAGATCTTATATCAGACAGTTGGGAGTATATGTATGTCGCACCCAATGACGACCAGTAGCACAATGTTTTGGGTTGCACTCTTGACTGCCCGCCATTCAATCAATTTCTGCAAGAATCTCAGTCGCATTACGGTAAAAAAAAGCTGAGTTGATTCTTACGAAGTCGAACAAGGTCCAGTAGTTCCAACTCGCCGCAATCCCAGCAGACGATGTCGACGCGGAGTCGACGGTGAACAGCCACCCCTTCGCGATTAGTTCTTGGTTGGAAAAATGTAACGATCGTGCGACGATCCAGAATACGGCCGGAATGCAAAGAAGATAGACAGGAATGTAATATGCCGAGCGAACCAGACCCCGGGTCCATTTTGCGATGACTTGCGAGCGCAAAGTTACAGACAGCACGAAAGCAGGGAAGAACGAGGCAGCCAAAATTCCGAGATGTGATTGGTCGAATAGCGTGGACCGTACATTTCCGAGGGCGAGCGGAGTCTCAGAGGGAGGAAATGGTAGCCCTAGCCCCAGCACGAAGAGGGAAACCCCGATAGCACCGATTGCCCCCGTGAGGACCGTTTGGGGAAAGTACGCCACCTACTTATGAGCAATTGTGAAAAGAATCACACGTTGGAGCGTACCAAATTTCCCAATCGAAGTATTCCCAAAATAATGAATGCGAATCCGGTGAAGAACGAAGTCAGTGCATATGCCGCCATCACAGTCGGTATCAAGCCCGGATGGTCGTCACCAAGGGCGCCACGAATATCATTTGCCACCCCTCGGAGAAAGGGAAGTATCTCCATCAGCATTGCGCCCAATGCTCCCGGGAACCCGGAGCCTCCGAGGGTCATAACAACCTGTGAAGCAAGCGTACTAATAGTTCATTGAATGAGCGATGGAAGGACCACAATAATGCAAGGAATCGACCTCATGATGAACATGGACAAGCCTTGTAGCTGAAGCGCTCTGAAAGCACCATCCGTGGCGGGAAAAACGAGGATTCCAATGGAGACTGCGAATTGTTAGATTCATCGAAGGCCGTAGGAGTGTTATGAGCGGCGAGCGCGTACTGGTGTCCAGAATATTGAAGAGGCTCCCAAGAATGACCGCTGGTAAGGCACGATACAGCCGTACCGGCAGAGTCGAGAAAAATCTTGAGGAGCGAGCCTTGAGGACGTCCATCGTGGTACAAAAAGTGGACGCGTGTATGTGGGGACTTCTTGATCCTTCGAGTCAGAACGGGTTGACCGGGGATCCGATGTTTCGTCAGCCGCCGTAAGTGGAGATGCCGGCGGCGGCATGTTGAATCGATGAAAATTGAACGGCAATAATTATTTGCGCGGTTGTCTCTTTTTCTTATGAATCCCCCGAGTCATGTACTTGAGATGGCCTTCCTGGTACTGCTGGACCCTTGGATGACCGATATAGCCCCGAGCGGCGATGTCGGTGTCTTAGATGTGAACCAAATATTCCTGACTTCGGCTCCAAGACAAGACACAGAGAGGTGACAAACGGCGTTGGCGGCCGTAGGATATAGGCGATCAAATGTTGTTAGTTTGGTCCAGTTGCGCGTGTGAATCACGGAGAAACCGACAATATGCGCCCGGGAGTTGCCCGGGAGCGCGGGTATCGGATATCCCGCGAGAGCCGAGAGGCACGCGACTTGGGATGGTACCCATGGCTGAGAATCCCGCCCATTACGCGTTGGTGGACGGAGCTGGGTGAGTGATAAAAATGACCGGCAACCCCTCCATCAGGAAAAATCCGGGTAAGTATGGAGCGCAACGTAGCCAATGTAGCTGTCGTAGCACTGTTGCAACCCCCCTGAAATATAGCGCGATGTAGCTTCCCGTCGAAACTATGGATTACCATATCGGGCACTATAGCCGCGTGCCTTGACTACGTAGTGCCGTAGCTCTGTAGCACCGTTGTCTACATAGACCCACGTAGCACACCATAGGTTGTTGTATTTGCATCCCAATTCAGGCTACACATTCAGGCTACACAGGCCGCAAATGGTAGTGGATGTTGGATGAATCACATTGTATTCGGTCGATACACGACATACATTTACAGGGACAAAAATATGCTACGGCTCGACACCGAATTCAGCGACGTATTCGGCTTTTACGCAGTTTCAGTTGGCGATGCTGGAGGTTGAAAAACCCCGCGCAAAAGAAGTAAGAAATAACGGTCGAACAGGAGATGAGAACATACCATATGGAACAAGGGAATAAAACGTCCATCCAGTCTCTGGGAAGCGCCGGATACGGATACAAAT
Organism: Mycena vitilis; assembly: GCA_029203975.1. Taxonomy (NCBI): domain Eukaryota; kingdom Fungi; phylum Basidiomycota; class Agaricomycetes; order Agaricales; family Mycenaceae; genus Mycena; species Mycena vitilis. Next base: position 178,640 of record JARGYF010000107.1, read on the forward strand.
GTAGCCCGACGTCTTGGTTGGGTGAGGGGACGGTGATTTTGAGTAGCACTTGAGCAGATTGACCGGCCGACACGAATTTCTTGCAAACATTGCTCGAGGACCGCTAAGAATCTTGCAGACGACAGCTTGATGTTGCTTGAGGTTGTTGGAGGATTGAATCAGCAGCTTGAGTGCTTGTGCTTGCGAGCCAGAGTGCTTGACGCTGACGGACGAGACGCTTGGCGGGTCAGTGCGCGCGGACGGCGAGAGACTCGGAATAATAGCTTGAGGGAGATGGAGGGCGAGAGGGAAGGTGAAGGGGCGTCACCGAGCAAGTATCCCAATCGCCTGATGACACGACAACGTGGAAGACGTGTTGCCAGTACCAGGTGCCAACGAGGAGCATTGATACGAGCATGGGAGTGAGGGTGAAAGAGGGGGAGAAGAAGGAGAGGAAGAGCCGAAGAGCGAGACGCCGCTCGCGAACGCGGCATGGGAGGAGAGAGAGAGAGGGGCGACGTGGCACTGTGGCTGCCAACGCCATCACCAACCATCTGTCAAGTACACGTGATGTGTGCACGGACCTCAATCAGATCAGATCCGTGTGATCGGCGTTGATGTTGTCGTTGTCGAGATTGAGGTCGGATATTCAACTGTTCAAGTTTGGTTCAAGTTGCAACTTCCGGGGGCACGCACCGTTCAGTCAGTGCTTTCCATTTGTTAGCGTGCCACGATCCACAACACTGTATTTCGAGGCACACAACCTGCAAGATCTCGCTAACGTGGCCAAAACGTGGCCACATTCCTCTCCACCCGACACATACCACCCATGACTTACCCCGGACAGGAAGGAAGAAGGTGGCTTGAGCTTTCCCGAGAGATTCGGTATTCGACAACAACATCCAACATTGCCGCACGGCACATCTACATCCGACAACATCTTGACACTGCGGATCAATGATGTACTATGGAGTCTGCGCGCCGTGCCACTCCTGACTTTCCGCCTCAAACGTAAGCACCCGATTAGGGAATTACCTTCGGCAGCACGGCACTATTCAGACTCCGCTCGCGTTTGTTTGCTCCCTGCAAACAATCCGCTGTCAGCCACAGCCCCGCTCTTGCTCCTTCCCCTCACCTCGCCGCCATCGCAGCCTCCGCTATCGCGTCCCTGGGTTTTTTGTCCGTCCAGCAATGTTGCAATGATCCCGCCATCACTGCTTATCCCATCAGTTCAAGCTACGTCGTCTCGACGCCCGCCGTACTCCATATTGGATCCACGCCATGGCGAGACGATCAGTTTCTCCCCGCACATCGAAGCTATAGCGCCGCTACTAGGTAGTATGGCTGTCGCGCCGCCCAAGCGCCGCTTAAGTTTTGGGTCGGAATGCCATTCCACTTCCATGTTGGTCTTGTGTTGGTCGTTGTCCTGTCTCGTTGGCTTGCCTTCGCGCCGCATTCAATCCGCTGTAAGTACCTGACAATTTACTTAGTCGTACATTGTAATCATACCAATTTGATGCTTAGCCCGGATCCTTAGCCTACAGTTTTGGGTTGAGAGATCAGTCAAATTAAACGACTTCCATGGAGGGCGCGCGCCGGGCATGGACTTTGAGTGTTATTGACAAGTGCGACGGCAAGTGCGGCACAAGAGAAAGAAATGCCGAAGTGCCGAAAATAATTCCCAAATCGGGTGCTTACGTTTGAGGCGGAAAGTACGCAAGTGCGCCGTGCTACGGAGACTACGGAGACTACATCAACTGACCCTTGTCTACCATGCACGATATGGGCCAACATAATTAACCGGGCTACAACTTTCCACAGGGTTTTTCCTGATGTCGGGCACTCTCGTACCAACGACGGGTTTTGGCAGATGTGGCCATCCCCTCAATGATGGTCTTCACGCCGCGCATCATTTGAACAGTCAAGTTCCGTACTACCAGCTCCGCAAGGCGGAGGCGGAGCTCATCGCTGAAAGTAGTGCTTTTCGGGAGAAGAACGCGTTTGTGAATGGCAGTTAGGAAACATTTGGCTAGATTGATTGATTGAGCCCCAAACTCGCCCCACCATCGTCAGGGAGCAGAAGTGGATCAACGTGAATCAAATGTGGGCAAAAGGGGACGCTTCTAACGGGTTGAACAGTTGTTGGTTGAATAGCTGTTGCCAAGTTGGTGTCGGATATCTGTTGAACAGTTGCTAGCATCTTGGAGCGGTGTTGAGATGCTGAGCACTGTGTACGCTCAGCGGAGAGAGCTACATATCACGATTACCTGGCCTCTTCTTGAGTCGAAGTCTCTCTGAACCATCGACGTGCCGGTACCGGCCCGGTGACCCGTCTGCGAGAAATATCTGTCACGTGTCGCTTCCTCGCACGGACCAGGAGCGAAAAACTACATAAGGCTCGCCCCAACAAAACTGATTCTTCAGATACATACTCATCAGGATCTTTTTATAGAAACTGACCGAGTCTCGCATTTTTACAAATGCCGCATCCTTCAATTCCACTCGATGACTTCCGCGCTCACTCGTTTAACCGAGAACATGGCCTGCGCGAGCGGGTCTCGAGGACGTTTGGTCTTTTCTCTGATTGTGCTCGCAAGAGTCGATTGGAGGAAGATCAGCGAGTCGAGCGTTTGTCTGATGGAATTATTTACACGAGTTACACGATTACTTCTGTACAGTACTTTTTGTCCTTGCTGTTCAATTGCATTGGCTTTGAACTACATATGTTTACCAAGTACCTCCTGCAAATATAGCGTCCAAACACCCGTCGCAGACCCAACTTCGTTCAACGTGTATGTTCATCCAAGTACATACCTCCATCCAAGCCCAGTTTATATTCAAGGATCTGTACACTCACGATCACGATTCCATTGTCTCAGGTTAAATGCCATTGTCGGTGGACTGTTGATTCTGAAGCTCGGCCCACTCGCGGTCGCCCCTCCACAAAATCAAGGTTCGGTGCAATTGACATTGGAACATTGTGCCCCGCTAACAGCGACTCGGACGGTTGACTATTGGAGAGTTTAAATTTGTGGTCACAGCAACGGTCTGGTTACCATTGCGCCATCGGTCGTTTTTAGTGTTGCAACAAAGAGGATGTGGCATTAGTGATTACTTATCGAAGTTTACAGAAACTTAAGTATCTGGTTTCGCCGGGAAGCTTTTACCGGTCAATATGATAATATCTTGCCTGAAAACGCAATGCCATGAGATAGTGAAGGGCTTGAGAAAAAAACAGGCAAAAAATCACGCACAACGTCAACACAACGTCAATTGGAACTTCACTCCACCCTAGCGCGTAGGCCTACAGTACTCAACCTCAATATACGAAGGTCAGACACTCGGATTTTTCAAAGATTTTTAACGTAGTGCGACACCACTCAATATCAACATCAATACTGCAACATCGGACGCCATGGCAGACCTACCTGAGGGTATTGGTGCGTCGCAAAATTAATTGAGGACGATCGAAAGCCATATACCTTCGCACAAGATTGCAGTGTGGTGACGGCAGACTTGTGGTCTCTCACTAAAGCAAAGAAAGAGCCAGATAGGTCAGGCAACGGGCCACGGACGCGGGCTGTTGCCATACACTGAAGGTCAAGGACGATTGAATGATCGATGCTTAGAACCTTCACTTCTCGTCCTCCCGTACGCCCTCCTCAATCTTCGCCATGAGCTCAGCGCACTCCCTCGCAATATCCGTGACAACCTGCGTGTATCTTCCCTTCTCCGCCTCCTCGTTAAACCGCTGCCGCCATTCCGTCCAGTGTGCCAACGTGACAGGCGAATCTTCGTCCTGGAGTTGGTCATAAATACACCGTCCCGTAAGCCTCACCCAAACCACCGCCGCATCAAACAGCCCCTCCGCCATCCGGCCCAGCGAGTCCGCTGGGTGATGCCACCAAATGGTGAGCTCATCCTCCAACGCGTTCCTTAGCGCGCACTCGCCGTACAAACGGAAATCGCGCACGCCCTGAGCCGTGAGCCGCGCAACGAACGCGTTCACATTGGTCCACGCGCGCACCTCGGGCGCACGCCACCCCGCGCCACACCCAGGCGAGTCGTTCCACGTCTCGCGCGTACTGGGTCCGAACATGATTTGGTCGGACCACAGGTATGCGCCGCCCTCCCAGACCCAGTTCCGGCTCGCTGGAATAGTCATGCGCACGGGGTGCGGCGGATTCGGGCGCGCCTTCAGCGCCGCGGCGAGGTCGACGAGGCGCTGCTGCGCGGCGACGTTGCGCCAGGGCGTCTTCTTCGCTGCGTGCAGGATGGAGTAGTAGAGGTCCCAGAGTTGGCCTTCCGCGGTCGGGGCGTCGTCTGCGTCGGTGACGGCCGCTTGTAGAGCGTCGAGATCTTCCTCGGGCCCCCACATCTTCAATGCGGCCGCCGGGGCGAGGTACGTCCGCTGCTCACGCGCCCCCACTTCTTCCGCAACCAGAAGCCGGCCGCCGTTGCCCGTACTGTAGGCGCGCTCGATGGGCTTTGCAAGCTGGCGCACCGCGTCTTCGACCGGTATATCGCCCGCCATGTACGCGTCGACGACTTTCGTGGGTATGCCATCCTTGTCGCCGCGGAAGTATCCTCGGATGGCGGCGATGGCGTCGATCTGGGCGGGCTCGTCGTCTCGGTGCGCTGCGATCGCCTCGTCGACGGCTTTGTCCTCCTTCGCATTCCGGGATTCACGGGCTATTCTTGCCATCGTCTCGGTGGGCTTGGGCCAAGATGAGACAACGAAGAAGACCTCTTAAACGATGCTGTGAGCTGCCGTGAGTCAAGAAGCCCCCAGAGCCATTCCGCGTTTGCTGCACTGCCCAAGCCCACCAAGATCGATATCCTGATTCCTTGCCCGACTCTTGACGTTTTGGCTATCCAGCAGAGGTCTGTTTATGCGATAGACTTGCGGAATCCTGAGCGCGACGTCGGGGCGAGCAAAGTCAGAAGGAACTCGGAGGGTTAGGGTTAGCGGGGTGTGGCGTTATTTGCTGCTGACGGCCCGATGCGCCGGTTCTTCTCTGCCGCCTCCTTCCACGGCAGCCTCGACTTGGGCAAGCCCTTGCTTTTGAAATCGGAGTTGTGTACCGAGTTCCACTGATTGCTAACTTCTCAAAGTCCCCTCCAATGAAGGAGGCATAAAGGAGGCCTTTCCAGTCCAAGCTTTCTTTTTTGCAGCGCTTCGACATCTATCACGACGGTCTACCTTTAGTCTACCTTGTTCTGCGGACCTGCAGGGCCAAAATCTGAACAACACAATGATCTCTATCCAGTTGCCTCGCGAAAATTGATCCTTTTCTCCCAGCCACAGGCCCAAATTTCTCGTCCTGAGAGCTGCGCAACCAGGGCTGCCTTATGTCCCATTCAAATATCTGCTGGCGATTCCCTCCGAAGATCAACGGCTCCCCGATGCTAACCGCTCCGACCCTGGTTCTCTCCGTGTTCTCCTCTGGACTGCCTCCTCGAATTCAAAGCGCCTCAATCCACGTCTCCTCTCGTTACCTTTACTTCTTGTGTACCGAACCGAATCTACCCTCGGAGTATGCCGGCCGGCATTCACGTCCTCAGCGTCTGTTTTACGGGTATCTTGGTCGCTGAAGCACTGGCCGGGCATCGCGACCGCTCCAAATTTACTTTCGCCATCGCTGGTCGCTCGCAGGAAAAAATCGATGCGGTCGTTGTTCGACCTCTTCTCAGCGGCATCAACACTCATCGCGACGACATCTCAAACGTGGATGAGCTAAACAAGCTCGTCGCTGGCTTCAAGGTGGTCATAAACTGCACATTAAGCCGGTATTGGGATCTCGGAATCCCTGGTGACTGGCTAGGTGCGTTTTCATCTAGTCCTTCATTCTGCAGCTGTCAAACATTCAATAATCTAGGGCATGTGCGACCGCTGGCACTCATTACTTACTTGGATCTCACCGGAGAGCTTCCATTCTACCTGAAACCCGTGTCCCTGTGCGGGCCTCTGCGTCGTAAACCCGTCTGGTACTGACAATGCGCAGCTTTGATTCCACAGGACACTGAGGCCAAGCTGCGCCCTCCATAATCATCCACGCATGCGGCTACGAATCCATCCCTTCCGACATCGCGGTTTTCGGATCCGCTCAAAAGCTACGCCAGCAGTATGGCCCGGATCTCAAGATGCTGACTTCGGCCACGTCTTCCATTGCTACTCTCGTATTATTTCGCAACTTTGATGCGTTTTAGTCTAATGAATCAAGCCCCCACGCAAGCTGTTGTACGACATGAAGCCCACGAAACCTTGGTCGGTTCGTTCTTCATGTTCGCCGCCAACAACGTCGCTGCTGTGAACCGCACCTGGGGTCTACTATGCAGAGCACGAACTCCCCAAACGCCTACAGCGAGTTCCTTGTCGCGCCTTAAGTTCTGCGGCGCTGCTCGGATTGCCAGCATTGTGGCGCTCGCTGTAGTTGGATTGCTTATAAACGTGCCCCGGTGAGCTTGTGTTTCAATGTCGCTATACTCGCGCTTTAGTTGACAGTTTCGATGGCTTGCTGGGTGTTGGTTGACCGCGAGTCTACAAATCCGAAGTACAGGTAAGCGGACCTCCTCACAGCTACTCAACCTACTCAGCTTCCCAGCGAACTGGACTTGAGATCTCTTTCCGTCATCAACATAAAATTATCCGCGCCCTCGAAAGCAGACTCAATCTCGCACTGCGCAAAAATCGTCTTCAGACCATCGGTGGCGACGGAGTATATCTCGCCAGCGCCAGTATGTGACATTCCCTGCTTCTCCCTTCTCCCTCCTCCCCTTCGCCCATTCTTTATATCGGGCACAGAAGACTCATCCAATTTCGTAGTAACAGTCACCGAATGTGCGTTACTCCTCGTGTGGCACCCACGATCCGAGCTTCCGATGAGCTTGTATACTTCTTCCGACTTCGCGGGTTCTTACACCTGCGACGCCGTTCGGAGGTGAGCTGGTGGAAAGACTGCTGGAGTCTGGATTCTGCGACATGGCGACGGAGATTTTGGACCAGTCGGAAACTAGCATTAGCGCGACACAGAGAAATGGACCCGAATATTCTATCTTGTGCAAATTGACTGCATGAGCTCGAACATTACAAAGGAAATAATAGGTGCGTGTTCCAAGCGGAAGCGGATACAGCTATTATTCGGGCTGGATCAACGCGTTCAGCGTATTCAACAAGGAGGGTAAATGGTTTGGACACAAATTGGACACTGTACGTCTTTCTCCTCACGAACAGCGAGGCTGACTTGCACTGGACGCAGATCTTTCCATCGGCTGAAGCCCCTGAAACAATGCATGCAGCTAGATTCTGGGCGACGTAGTACTCGGATACCAAGGTCCAAAACCCGACAAGATCTTGTAAAACATAAAAAAGGCACCCTTCTACTCGACGGAACGCCGTACCACCGAACCCACCGGAGCCATGTCCCGCTTTTCAACTCAAGGTCTGGATCCAATATTCATTTCGGGTCGCAAGCAGAATCAGAACTCCCTCTGAGTCTGTATTATCCTGCATTTGGACGGTTCTCTTTACAATTATCCATTTTAACGTCCAGCAAGTTACATTCTATTTCGGTCTTATGTACATGTTTCAAGGTTGAATCATCTCGGGCCAGCTGTATTCCAGTCTAATTCTCGAAGCGTTTTGAGCCCCTTCCTGCTATATATCAATGTCTCCGATGGAACATCCTGGGTAATGCTGAGCCCTTGCTGGGCCCAGAAGGATGTTTTTTGTCTGGAGTAGAAAGAATATCAGTCGATTCGATGTGACCGGCGGGCATATCCTGAGATGAGTGAGCACAAAGCATTAGCAATAAGGCTAGAAACTTACGGTCATTGCTCTCTCTAGAACATGAACAATATCAACCACTTTTTTCTTCCAACAAGGTGAGACGCGCGAATCGTACAGTGGCTGGTATGGAACACTTACATATTCCGCCCCGTACTTGTACGGATAAAGTTGTAGGTACTTCAAATATTCAACGCAGATTGCAGTGTAGTCATTGATGTTGGCGTCTGGATTGCCGTGGGCGGTCAGACGTTCAGCCTCCTTCTTATGCGCCTCAGCGATAGCGCACAGCGGGAGCCGGTCCCATTTCGTTTTTTCGGCTTCCTGGACAAGAGGAGCCATGTACGATAATTTGCCCACTGGATCCGTTTGCTGCTGCTTGGATAGGATGAGTTTCTGATGGCGGGACGAATGGTTGAACACGAACGGATACGCAGTATCTCAACGAGGCGACATCGGTTACGGTGACCCAATACTCGTCTTGCATTTGAATGCACAGTGTATGGTGAGGAAAGAGATGGGATTGTTCTTTCTGTTAGTACAGCTAGGACAGATGTAGGTTTTATATAGAGAGACGGAGACTATAGACCGAAAGTGGTATCGGCAGAGTGTATTCATTGGTACTCCGACCCTATCGCCGTCCCAAACGTCAGACTCATGTCGGTACGAGGCACTACCGACTCAGGATGTTGAAAATCTGACCACAGATCGAGCGAGCACCACGCGAGTAAAATTTTTCAGGCGCTCGAGGCGGTGTTTATGTACAGGTAGGCGCCCTATTTTGGGTCATCGTGGGTGAGGCGCTTGCCGTCAGCATCCTTGCAGTCTGCCCCTGTACTCTACGACAGTCTGAGAATGGTCTTGACAGCATACCGTCTGGCAATGCGGATAAGATTACATCGTTGAAACTGTTTTCTTCGGTGACACTGGTTTTCGGCGATTGGTATGAGCGAGCACTTCGATTTAGGTCGCTTGTTCTCAAGCCCCGCTACCCCAGAATATATTTCGGGGATCCCTAGAGTGCCGTCATGCATTTGAACGCTGTGGCGGACAGTACAAACTCAAAAACTTGTTCAGGTTGAATTCAAAGAAGACCATTCCTGATGTTCATGCCGGCTTCCGCAACAGACCCACGGAAGGATGTTGGCCCTTCGATATCATTCTCCCTGTCAGGATCCGCCTTCGAGAGGCTGCGCATTTTGTGGCAGACAAATATCGGACTTTGCTTCGCATGGAATGGCCGTCGGGGAGCGAGCATGAATGCCTGGGTGGCAGGATACGCAATGTGGCGTTGCAACTCGTGGGGAGCAAATTTTTGCATGAGGTTACATGCTAATGAACGGCATACAGCCACCTACCAGCGCCTATTGGCTTTTTTTAGGCGGCGTACATGGTTCTGGAAGTGAAATCACAAGACTCGCTCGATTGCAGGCTGAGATGAAAAAAAAAAGATGTCCTTCCGCGGTCGTCGGTGACAAGACTTTCATAGCTACTGACATTACGGATGATTCTTGTGTTTAATCCTCCAAGGGCAGCAGCGCGCGCCACGGAAAGCCAACGATGTGAAGTACGGGCACCGCCACCGTTGCAGTGCAACTTGTCAACCACCACACCGCCTGCATGTAAGATGCGTCCTTTGTGTTTTCCACTGCAAAATATGACTGATCCGTCATAAGACATAATGTCGTGTGTAACAAATTTCGAGTCCGGGTCTGAGCCCCGCCCAGAAATGCACCGCAGCCTGCACATTCCAGAGGTCGTAGCCATGATCTGTTCTCAGCTCAGCCCTGTCCCGCGGGCTGACGGCGCCGAACTGGCCGCACTCGCACGTACCTGTACTTTCTGCATGATCCGGCGCTCGATGTGCTGTGGAGGCACCAAAACACGCTCATGAATCTGATTCACTGCATGCCAGTTGGTCTTTGGGAGATTATGCATGACTCAGGTATTTTTGGGAGATTAATAGGGGCAGTTCTGGTGAGAGAATTCTGCCTGGATATCCATCGGTTCATTCCTGAAACTCTCATGATATGCAGAGGTGCTCTCGGACAATCGTTGCATCAGACTGGGACCGAGTCTTACAGTATTCCCATCGAGTCAAATTTCTTCAAGTCAGAGACAATCAAGGTCCCGACTTGACGGCTTTTTTCGAAGCTCTTCGTCTGGGTCTCACAGATGAATACATTCTTCCAAACCTCCAGCAGCCTGCGTGGGGTTACTCCTCATTCGCGTCGTTTGGTTAGGCTGAATCGGTGCTCCCTTTTATCGATCTTTTTCTGGGACCGCGCATTACATCGATCGGGATTGGCCCATGCAAAGAGAACGTGCAGTACGCGCTGCTCCCGGATTTGGCTCGGAAATACCCCAGCCTATCTGCTGTGTACATAGGTCATTACGACTCGGACAGTGACGATGACGACAACTCTAGCGCGGAGGAGTTGGGTAAACTAGCCGGCCAACTCTCTGCTTTTGTTCGGGCATTGACGTGTCCCTAATTTCTCATGGTCGGCACACTAGACCTCACGGCATTGATCCACGTCGGGCAGCTGAAAACTTTCGAACTCCTGCACACACGCCTCCCAGTGCATCAGTAAAAGTACATGTTTTGCTTTGGCGTCTTTGGCGTCTTTGGAAAGACGTCAAAGACGCCAAAGACGTGTTTTCACCAAAGATGAAAGTCTTTGGCTAAGTAGGGTCCGTTTTCTTAGCAAAGACTTTAGTCTTTGGAAAGACTCCTAAGACGCGGGATGTCTTTGATAAGATGCTGCCAAAGACATTGAGAGATGGTCAGAGAGATCCAAAAAGACATGAAATTGCGCAAAAGGTATATATTATTTCGTGCCAAAAAATTACAAGTACAAGTACGAACAAAATCAAGTGCACATTCGGGGTACGACTGCGGCTGGTGAGGAAGTCAGTGAGCACTTATACGAAACAAAAGCACGACCACGTACCAATGGACCCTCATCCCTAAACCCTATCACTGTGAACAGCTCCACGAAGATGCGAGATTTGTTTGAGACATAGACTCGGAGTGCCGCAGCCCGATCCAGTATTACCAGCAGCGAGACAACAATTTTGAGTGTTAGGCAGGGAGAAGATAGCCTTGAGGACTTGTAGCTTGAAGATCGAGGGACAGAGGCGCGAGAGACTTGACGATGAAGAAGGACCTTTGACGACACTTGAGTCTTGGGAGCGAGACGTATTGGAGTGAACAGAAGGGAGGCTGCCGGTTTTGACTGGTGAGTGCGAGGAGGGACACATAGGAAGGGGCGTGGTGGTGAAGCAACTGCACGACGGGCGTCGAGCACTTTCGAGACCCGTGCTTGGTGCGAGGACGGGCTTGGGTTGGCAAGGCAGCTTGAGGGGGATGGGAGATGTGCCGCGTGAGTGGCGCATATGCAGAGAATTGGCAGGGACGATGAGATTCAAAAGGTTGGGGAGGACGACGTGGGGGGAAAGGAAGAAAGGGACGTGGACGTGGAGAGCAACGAACCATTTGTTGCGATCAATCACGCCATTCGTCCTTGACAACTGGAGACCGGAATGATCCCCGTCGATCCCCGCGCGCGCTGATCCGAAGCGGAGTTTTAAAGACTTGTGTTCGTTTTTCTTCATGCTCAAGTGTTGACCTCGACTTTCTCATGAAAGTTCTGCATCACGCAAGTACCGATCCCGTCTCATTTAGTTGAGATGGGGAAGGGCAAATGCGGACCCAATTTGAATGAGTTTGCGAACTCATGCAAAAAGAACTTGCGCGTCACTACTATGGACGACACCGAGTTTGCACCGAGTGTCTTAACACTTGCCAACTGTGCGGAATCCTCACATTTGCTGCGAGTGGAAAAGTAGTGAAAAGCTGTGGACAGAGTGGAAGACCAAAAAGAACTTTGCCAAAGACTAAGATGTTTTTCCCAAAGACAAAGCACTTCAAAGACTCCGAGCCAAAGACAAAGACCCCGAAAGACGTGTCTCAAAGACAAAGACGCCAAAGCAAAATGTGTACTTTTACTGATGTGATACCCTCCTTTCCTGACGAAATCCACCGATCCTTATTTCGACGTCTCCGGCACACCAGACCCGAGATTGACAACGGGAATATCCAGGCGTTGTTGCAGTTTGCCCGTACCTGGGATAACGCGCCGTTGGTGGCGCTGGACGTGGAGTTCATTGGCCGGAATACCGCTCGAGATTTCGGCTCCGTATTCCCATCGCATCCTGGTTGAACATTGCGCACCAGCCTCGTTCAACAAGTTCAGATTCCATGTTGTCGAAGGGTACGACGATATCGGTACATTCATCTACCCTGCACATTTCCTTCGACGGTTATTCTGCTTCGGTAACCTCGTCGACGTAGCAATCGGTGTGCTTGAAGGATTCGCCGTCGACGATGCTGCAGTTACAGATCTGGCCTGCGCCTGGCCATGCCTGCAGAAGCTCAGTCTCACAACAGAGAGGCACCAGTCTACCCCCCAGGCGTCCCTGCGCAGTCTCCAATCGCTTGCTCAATACTGCCCACAACTCAACACCCTCGCAATGACATTCGACGCCATTCCTGCCGTTATTGCAGGCCCGGAAAACTCCCAGCGGAGCCTTCTTTCAATAGACGCCGGTTACTCGCTGATCGCAACTCCACTCGCCGTGGCAGGATTTCTTGCTACCACCTTTCCGAAGCTGAGGAAAATTACGGCCGACTACAGTGAGAATCACTCGAGGTGGTTGGAGGTTGAAAAGCTCGTCCACGGAATCCGAGCGCAGGAGCTTCTTGCCGCCACACAGGACACTGTAGCCACGTCGAGGTACATAAATCTTTCACAGCATGCTACCGCTGCTAACATGATCATAGTGCGGCCGTTGTGTCGAGTTCCATCGCGTGAGGTCTCTTCGCTCACCGCCCTCTGGGTCGACCCATATTTCAGGAGTGCCTGTATTTAGTATCAAAAACAAGGCTAGACCATACATGGAAGTTTCGTCGCGTCGGAGGCATTCTGGACAAGTTGGGCTTGTGCCCGCGCTCTCAAATATTACAGCAGGGTCTCGGCCAAGATCCCGCTTTTGCCTGCTAAATGATCGCCGCATTCCCAGCCGAATCCGAACACAAAGCCAAAGTGGACTTTGAGCGGCGTGCTATTGGGCGTGCTCACCCACGCTCTAACCACGATGCCACCCACAAGATGCGAAAACTGCGGTCTTCCGGCGTTGTCACGATGCGTCGGATGCATGGATACACCGGAGTACGAGGCACACGACGCCGACGGTGTTGTCTACTGCAACGCCGAATGTCAACAAAAGCACTGGGCATTCCACAAAGCCCAATGCACCACGCTAAAGAAACGCAAGAGACTCCTTCGTGTCGCGATAATCCTCAGAGCAGCCCTCCTGGCATACCGCGAGGCCGTATTCGATATCCCTCTGGCGAAGATCGAATTCAAGGGTGGCGTGCTCTACCTGCATCGGGAGCCATCCCTCGACATCTCTATACGGCCGTTCCGCCCCGATCTCACGGCCAACGTGGCGCACAAGGAAGCGGCCTTAACTCATAACCAGTGTACCCTGGCTCAAGCCCTGTTGGGTCCCTTGGCACGCAAACTTCTCGCAGGTGAGAGGATCAGAAACCGGCATCTGCAATACTTGACCTCCAAGCAAGGTGTGGCTTCGTCGCTCGAGATCACCGATCTCCAGATTGGAAAGCCCCTCCTACAAACAAGGCTTGTCGATATAGATGGCACGGTCGACTTCAGGACGGGCCCCCATACCTTGGTGAAGGCTCGCCTTGTCAGCAAGGGTACCGGTGATGGTGAAACGTGGATCATCGACCCGGCGGGCGGTCAATACGGATTTCGGGAGGTCCTCGTGCCGCTCAAACGGTATCTCGCGGAAAAGGAATGTACTATCGTGACTCAGGGCACCCCGTACATCGCCCACGAGACCACGGATTTGGCTTACTTTGAAAGCCTCTTCCCATCAGGCGCAACCAAGATTCGCCTTGCCCCGCAGAAGAAGGGTCGCTTGCACTTCGCTGCGTTCATCAAGGACCGGGTTGGGGACGGGCAACAGTTTTTTGCGTCGGTTAAAGACCTTGACGGCTCTGCCGACGAGTTCCGTCTCAAGTTTGCGGATTTTTTGAAGGAGTTGAAGGCGCACATGGAGACGAAAAACTGACCACATGCCGGAGTATATAGCTTCTGAATTTGCTCGGGGTTTTTGTACTGTGTTACCCACACAGCCGAAGTACAGCTGCTTGGTCCAGGTGTAGCAGTTTGAACAAGAGAAGGGAGACCACATGAGTATCGTTTTATCCTTGCCGCACAGATTCATGGCGTGGAAGGCTTGAACCTAGACAGGTCGACGCCAGATGAATGCTGCATGCTGCCCACGCAAAATAAAAAACGATTCTAATCCCCCAACTGCACGCACGCCGTGGCCGATAGTTTTAGAAACCAATCCACCGCACGGCTTCGTTGGGGCACACATATGCTTCAGGCATTCTTTTAGACCGGACGCCCCGTTGAGAAAAGGCTGCTCACGTTCTTTTGCTTCACATGCGAAGTGACCCAGGGTGTCTGCTCCCGGCAGTCATATCTATAGCTGTAAAACCAGTCACTTTTCAGCCACACGATAATGCCGGGAAAAAAAACGAAAACTAAAAACACACCAACAGTCCTCCGTTGCCTCCCAGCGTCCTGCCAAGATAAGCTGTCAGGTACGTGCGAAAGGTGACTTAGAGATTCTTTGCCTTTCAACTTCCGAGCAAGCAGCCACGTACGCCGACACAAACTTGATAAGGCACAGGTTACACAACGCGTCGGACTTATTCCAGTTCACAAATTTCTCCGTCTTGAGGGCAAAGAGCTCTGACATCAGGTTGTAGGAGTCGCGTTCGGGAGGCGCGTTGTCCACAAACTGCATTTCGATTGGGTTGCCGGCAAGATCTCTTGGGAGAAGTATGCGCATGTCCAGGTGGAGATCAGCCCAGTCTGGGCCAGGATAAAATTAAATGTGTCAGAGGGAAACGGCACGCACCATCCTGTCCCCGCAACTTCCTGGTCGTCACACCGCGGCACTGATCGCCTATTCGACCGTGAGAATGAGTAACTCTGTCCAGAGGAATAGTACACGGGGCAGAGCGATAGGTGGCCGCGTCAAGGAGCGTGCTGAATGGCGGCTCGTATGTACTGTAAGAAATCGCGCGCTCGGACGAGATCTTCTCCAGAGGACGCGTGAAGAGTTCAACGAGCAGCGTATATGCCAATGGTGGCGAGCTCCACTCCATGTACTGAAGGGCGTCCAGAATGATGTCTCACTTTCGTGCGTGGTGCGCTCGCAGCACGTTGGCTGGGCCAGTCGATATCAACATGTCGCTCCCGTCTGTGCAGGCATCGTTGAACAACACTGGCATCTATTTAGTGAAAGTACTTGCCATAGAAGTCATCGTCCTCGTCTAGCACACAGTCTGGGTTAGACTCGTTCGCGATCGCGCGGAGGAACGCCAACGCCTCAGTGAGCTCCCGTACCTCTTGCGTCGGGTAGCCGCGGAGCATTGCAGCTCGCTCAGCGGCCCTCTAGATTAGATCGTTGATGTTCCTCGAGGTCGTTGAGTTCTTCTTCATCGGTCGGCATTCTGAACACGGCACAATAAAGCATGATTCGGTACATGGCTCGCGCGAACCGCCACGACTCCGTCTCAGTGAGCTGGTTTGTTCTCGAAAAAAGATCTCTGCGCCTTGACAACGCGATCAACGACAGCATGGATACTGAAGCGCCAGACGCGTACCTGCGACTGAAATCTCTTCCAGCTTTCGGACCACTGCAGCATTTTGCTGGAGAGAGTGATACTCTTCTTCGGATAGCGAGTGGATATCGACGTTCTCTCCATCGTCGCGGAAATGATGCACGACGCGGATTGCCTCTGCGACTGGAGCGATGGAATCGTGACTGAGCGCATGATGGATTTAGGATGGACCTGGAAGACGCAGTAGTAAGTACCAGGTCTTTGACACAAGTTTTGCCGCGGATAGGGTGGCCAATGTCGGGAGACATTGGAAGATTCGGTCGAGGTTATCACCAGGAAGATCCAGTCCAGCTGAAGAGTTGGCTGACATAAACGTCTTTGAGGAAGAGGGCAAACTTGTGTATTATGCGATTTTCGAGGATAGAGTGTGAGAGGACGAGGATAACTGTGGCGGTGTCCGATGACACGCATCAGCCACGTAAAGCCGGGCCGTGATGCCGTCCCTGGTGTATTCAGTATTTCAGCCTTCCGGCCTGGCCCTGTTATATTTTACCCGCGCGAGCCGTTTTCCACTTAGTTCTCTCAATCTCACACGCAGAAAGAAAATCAATTCAAAGAAGTTGAACATGATCGAACATGACGACGGGTTGGATTCAGTTGGTTTCGCTGCTTCTCCTGTCATCCCTGTACACCAAGGCACTCCTCCCTCAGCAACCCAAAGATAAGGTTATCCAACACCCTCCCGTTCTTGAACACCGCATTGCGCCTCCGTCCCTCCAACGTATATCCGGCCTTGCGCAGAACAGCCATGCTGCCCTCGTTCCCGCTGTAGACCCCAGCCTCGAGCCTCAGCAGGTCCGGATTCGTCTCGAATGCCCATCTGCTGAAGGCAGTCACAACCTCGGTCATGATCCCCCCGCCCCAGTGCTCCTCCCCGAGCCAGTACCCGATTTCCATCGTGCGCGCCTCAACGTCTTCGAGCGGCTGGATGCCAATTCCGCCAACGTATGTACCATCAGGTCGCGTTATGCCGAACGCGCGGAGTGGGAGGCTTTCGGTGGAGAGAGCGACCCATGTCTCGGCGGCGGCGAGGGTGTACGGACTTGGGAAGCGGTTGGACATCCACTGCGAGATCACGAGGTTGTCGGCTTCGCGGGAGAGTGAAGGAGCGTCGAGGATGTAATGGGGGCGGATGATGGATCGGGAAAGTGTGAGGATGGGGGTGGGGCATTCGGGATGCGGATCTGGAGGTTGCTCGGACTCGGAGGCGCCATTATTTTGTGCGGAAGCCGTCATCTTCGGGGTAAGTATCTGGAGGATGCTGGAGGCAGGACAGTGGATTAAATGCTGCTCAAGCCGGAGTGTGAGTCAGGACGACTCGAGCAACTTTTCGAGATCGAGTCACAAGTCGAGAGGCCACGAAGAAGTCGGGACCAGTATCACTTAGGACTGCACCCGAGTTATCCAAATTGATTTGAAATTGATCCACCGAACACTGCAGTCAATGTAATTTTGGTGTAACCCCTACGTTTCGCGCCGGCACGGTGAGCGAATTACGCAGGGGAGATTGTGCCATATTTTGGATGCGGGACTCCATGAGCGGAGTAAGCAGTTGACGCGAGATACCGAGGTTCAACTTGGAGATTCGATGAAAAACCTTGCGTTTTGCCTTTGCCAGTGAGTTGAAGAATATCAGCTCTCTATCAGGAACGACTAGTTCTTAGTCTAGATCTCTACTAGTACTCCTGATATTATTTGAGAGCGAAACACAACACACCGAGATTAGCGACTGCTTTCAGACCACACAGCATACTAAACGGAAAGGACGAATGAGTTAAAATATTCAGTATAAACCGAGAGTCAATGAATAACAGGCTCTTACTGGATGATAGTCGAGGCTTCGGAGCCGCAACACTGGATGCATTCTGTAGAAGGGAGAGACGACATGGTACGACTCCCGGCGCTCAATTTGTTCTTGCTCAGCTTTGATCGGAACCCTGCTGCCCTTTCAGCATACGTACCAGACTGTGGGACGACTATGTAATAGCCGCGCGCGCGCGGGAAAGAAGTTAAGTACATGATGATTTACAACAAAAGAGAAACACATCTCCAAGACTTTCATCCAACTTTCATCCGTCGCGATGACCCGTCTGTTGCATGACGCTGTTCAGATACAGATCCCAGTCGGAGAGTCTGAAACAACAGGTCAGATTTTACTTCCACAAAATCCATCCGCTTACTCGAAGCTGCCTGGAACAGCCGACCAAATGGCTACCGCATCCATTTCGGTGCCGGTGGGGTTCTCGTTGCTGTACCTCGGCGAGGACATAGGTTCAGGGACAGTCAAGGTGTTTGGGAAGGTCTTTTCCGTCCAGTGACAAAATCCCGTATCATAGTCCGTCGCAGTCTCCAGTGCCGGGTTGTATTCCGGCCATGCAAAAACAGAGCCGGGTTTCGGCTGCGCATTGCTAAAAGAATCGCTGGGTACAGCAAACAGGGAGGATTCGTTACGCTGAGCAGCATGCATGGGTGGCAAATGGTCAACTTCGATGAGCTGCTCTAGCACCTCCCTTTCGAACGAAATCAGTCATCCGAATCCCACAGAGGAAGATGAGGGATCGCACAAGAGAGGAGCTGCGGACGGCCAATGTTCGCTGTAGGCCCGCATGACGGTTACACAACGCTGCACGTCAGACAAGTCCGCATCTTGCACACGTGCACCATGGTTGGCGCTCCAGATGTTGAGTAGAAGCACGATGCCTGATGTGAAAACAGCAGTCTGTGGAATCGATCTCGGTTTAGACCAAGCGCGCCGAAAGAAGTGTCTCCCACCTGGCTGAACGGCAGCGGATTGTTCGGCCTTCGTTGTTGATGTATCGCAGCTACGTGGCTGCATGCTCGCGCCGCGCTATTGCAAATTGACAAAGACGGGAAACTCTGTGCGAAAAAATGTTTCTGAATATGTGGCGAGGTAGGGCAGTGTAAATGCCCCACCCTCTGGCTTTCTGCCGGACGTACCGCCGGGATAAATGGTCGATGAATGAGTATTTGTGTCAGATAAAAGGTGCAATAGAGCGCCGCGGACTGGTCAAAAAATACGTCGGCTGTGCGCGCAGGATCCCAACGTACTGTGTAGCAATGATGCATCGGCGGAGAGCGATTCCAGTTATTACGCACGATGCAGTGGAACTGTCTCCAAGAACTCATTCATCGCGGAGTCAAACTCCATCACCACTTTTTCTGGGCAATTGTGAACACAAAAGTTCAGCTGGAACAGGAAACCAACCTTCCCATGCGTCGTCCCGGAACCCGATTAATCCACTGATCCGGTTCGTCGAGTACTGCTCTCGACCTTTAATTCAGACGAATAGAAACAGAAAAGGCGGAATGACTGTGACGCACAAGGAGCTTGACGGCAAACGCCAGGATCCGATTGATACATATCTGAGACATGATAAAGTCAACCAACGACGGCTTGTTCCCTGGTTGTTGGAATGCCGCGTTGAGTGAGCTCGCCACCCAGTATTCGTCATCGCAGAGGATAGGTGCGTCGAGATCAAAACTGGAGGTTCTGGTCAATCTGAGTCCGTGTGGTGAGGCACGCTATGCTTACTCGGGCTCTTGAATGGCAAGAGCTCGGCCAAGGGTAGCGCTGAGTTGGACCTCGAAAACAGCCAAGATCCTGCGGACAATATCAGCGCGTCGATAAGTTGATTCTACGTAACAGACCAGAATGCCCGCTTCTCCATTTCCTCTCCCGGGGTGATCAATCTCGTTCGAATTTTCATCCGATGAGTTCCAATATCCAGCGCCAGTCGAAGCGCTTGTCCCGTCAATGTCCAGCAAGCCCGTGGCCCGGAGGTGCGATCGAGGTATTGGACTGCAAGCTGCGAAAAGAATGAAAACTACAAAGCGCAAAGAGCAAAGGGACTGACACAGAAGATTTGCAGATCATACAGTGTCGGCTGTTCACAAAGCTTGAGTTCTACTTGATCAAACCACTGACAGCCAACGGGTCCGAAGGAAGTGGAGAGAAGGTGCACGCGTGCATCGTCCGAATAGCGTGCACCGAGGGCGCAAACAATGAGAAGAGTGCCAGCAAACCCGCAATCCAATAAGTGCAGATTCCCAGCGAAGGATTTCTCAAAGGTCTGGCGATGGAGGAGGGGAAAGAAGACATTGACGCTTGAGAAATATAAGGCGATGAGAGAGACCATAAGATCGTCGGGTGGAAATTCAAAAGCCGGCGGAGGAGACGGCGGTGCCCACTGCCAATGGGGCATGATCAGCAGAAGTCACACGTCGAAAAGCCATGAACTGAGTACCGGCTTCAAGGTCCATGGTTTTGAAGGATGTGCCACGGTATCTTCCGAAAGTAGAGAAGATGCGGTGTGAGGTTTAAGAACCACAGCATCCTTGACGAGCATGGCTTGACTGGATTTACCCTGGAACCCTTGACTGCTGGGGTTGTCGATTGACAGCGACTGGAGATCGTCCGTAAGATCGCGAAAATTCAGAGCATCGGAGTCTGGGGGCGGAAAGGGACTATTCAGGGCTCTGATAACGCGAGTTACCAGTTGCACTCCGTGTCCGTGTCCGTCCGACGCAGCGCCCTCTGAAGATTGCGGAGATGCTGCGGCAGGTACGATATTAGATTTTCGAAGAAGGGTCTCCGCAGTTGCGAGGCGGATTTCCAGGGAGCGAACATAACTTCGTGGGTCAGCTTTTATGCGGAAATATTGGCTGCGGAGTACCTGCTGGGTGGCGCGCGATGCTAACAACAGAAGGTGAGCGGATGTCTCAAAATATTGTCCCACCCAGTGCCCACCATCGCTTTCTGCTGGTACGTGCAAACAAACTCATATTTGACGCATCGCGTGCATGGTTCCCCTCCATCACCTGGGGGATAAAAATCAGCACAGACTGTCAGCGACGCAGAATTGCGGACATGACTTACAGCGCCCTGGGGAATCGTAGTAACTTATTCCTGCCTTGGGATCTGCGGGCACTCACTTTTCTTTTTTCGACACATGTCACACGGTCTATGCCCCTTCCGTTTGGCTTGATTCGAAACCCTTTCTTCACCCTCGTTCGAGGACATGGCGGTTACAGATCAAAAGAGTCACGCACAGCCCGCATGTCACATCTCCGGACTGAAAACGGAAGTCACACCTGTGACGCGCCTGCTTCCTGCCACCATCTTCGTCAGTACTTGCCCAACCCCCGAGCATTTCTGTCTATCCATGGAGGTGGAAGCCAAAAAATTTCAGTGCGAGATGGGACGTCGGTGAACCTGCATTGGTCTCGCAACGTATCTAATAAAGACGGTTTGAGGTCATGAATTTTAATTTTTCAGAACATTGATGGATGCCGTTGTCTCCGAGTCATGCGCAGGGTCACGCTTCACTCACAGAGCCCTTTGCCCACAACCTTCCGATGTCTTCGAGCCTCGTTACCGTCGGTGGCGAAACGAAGGCACACGGGTCCAAAGGAATGGTCGTTGTTCTCAACGGCTTTCCGGGCACCGGAAAACTCACCATTCTCAAGCAGCTCCAAGCGCTCTTGCCCCCCGACACAACGCGCCTCCTGGATAACCACCTTCTCATCGACCCGGCGCACGCCCTGATACCCGACCGGAGCGACGCGCATCACATCCTGCGCCAGCGCATTCGGGCGGCCTGTTTTGGCACAGTGACGGAGCTCGCGATGCAGGGCTACACAGTTCTCCTGACGGCATGCCTCGCCGAGGACAACGGTGGCAGGGACACTGCGGTGCTGCAAGAGCACCTTGACATCGTTCGCGGCACCCAGGTGCCGCTTCATTGGGTGAACTTGCACTGCAGTTTGGAAGAGCTGGAGCGGCGCGTTGCAAGTCCCGAGCGACGCCACGGATCCAAAACGAAGCTGACCGACATCGGTATTCTGAAGCAGATATTCATCGAAAACACCCTCATTGCGCCGATCAAGGGCGACGGCGGGACGGTCATCGTGCAAAGCCTGGATGCCGGCGGGCCAGTGGGAGACTCGGTCGCCCGTCTGATGCAGCTGGTTCGTTTGGAAGGAGCGTCGAGTTAGCCAGCGATGAATGAACGGGTTGGATAGACTTACTACACCCTAGGGTGAATGTGAGGTTAAGACTCTTTTATTTTACCAGTAGGGTATGGCATACTCTTGTCGTCCGCTCATTCACCTGCGGGTGGGCAAACCTTCCCACCAAGACCAAGTCCGTAAGAAAAAGTTGAATTCTCAACGGCAATCAGTCTAATCAGATCCGGGACGGGCCGCGCTCCACGCTTTACCTCCACTCTCACGAAACGACAACGGAGAGTACGGTGCTTGTTTTCAACTGCGACCCGATACTGACCTATCCAAGACGAGCATGTCTCAACACGAGTCCCCGCCAGAAATGCATTGCAGCTTGCGGATTCCGGAGGTTATAGCCATGATCTGCTCCCAGCTCGAGCCCGCTGGCATCCCGTGGACTCGGATCCGAAAGGCGAGAGGAAAGGACCTCGCCGTGCTGGCGCGCACATGCACCTCATTCCATGATGCTGCCCTCGATGCATTGTGGAACCATCAGGACACATTGATGAATTTGGTTCGCTGCATGCCAGCAGATCTCTGGAAAGTCCTGGAATTGCCCGAAGCTCTGGCGTTCCTAAGCCAGGGCAAAGTGGTGAGGACAATAATCCGCATCCCGGTCTCTGTCTGACAATACCAACTCAGAAACAATCCCGGCCAATTGTGGCATCAGATTGGGACCGACTCCTCAAATACGCCCCTCGAATCAAATCTCTGCGAGTCGACGACAAGGAGCCCAATTTGGTGCTGTTCTTCGAGGCTCTCCGTCTGCGTTTTCCAAACGACTATGTCCTTCCGAACCTTCAGCACCTTGCGTGGGGTTATTCTTCAGCTGCGAGCTTTGGCTATGCTCGATCGGTACTTCCCTTTATCGATCTCTTCCTTGGGCCACGCATCTCGTCGTTCGGTATCGCTCGATGCGAAAGGGACGCTCATTATTCCATACTCCCGGATCTGGTTCGCAAATACCCTCGTCTCTCTACGGTGGCCATTGGTCGCCGCAGTGAGGACGATAACGGGGACGAGGAAGAGGACGATGAAGACAGCAACGAAGATGGCGCGACTAGAGCCAAGGAGCCTGTCGATCCCGGTCCACCAATTGTGGACCAGCTGTCTGCATTCGTTCGTGAACTGACACACGTTCAGGCTCTCGTCGTCGGCGTCCTCGATCGCGCTGCGTTGATCCATCTCGGGGAACTAAATACTCTTAAAATTCTCGACGCCCAGCTTCCAGTGTCTCTATCTTTCCCCGCCAATATGCACCGAACCTTATTCTCCCGCCTGCAATTCATCAAACTCGAGATTGACCAGGGAGACATCCAGGGGTTTACACAGCTCATACGCACATGGAATAATGCCCCGCTGGGGTCGTTCGAAATCGAATTAACGGCCGAACACCGCCGCAACTTCACTGAACCTGTGTTTCTGCAGCCCGTCGAGGAATTCCACAGCCTCCTTGGGGAGCATTGCCAACCGGATTCGCTTACAAAATTCAGCTTTGACATTCCCCGGGCCGGTGGCTACGACGATTTCGGCACCTTTGTCTACCCCGGGCGTTTTCTCCGATCCCTGTTCTGCTTCGGCAAGCTTACCAGCGTGACGATTCGTGTGATCGATGGGTTCGACATCGATGACGCGACAGTATGCGATCTGGCCCTTGCCTGGCCGTGTCTTCGGCTGCTCTCCCTGCGATCGAGTGGCCGGGCTCCTCCCCGCGCTACTCTGCGCGGCCTGCAAGCACTAGCGCAGCACTGTCCCGAGCTACACACGCTCGCAGTGACGTTCGACGCCACCGACCTTCCCCCACACGTCCGAATCACACAGCGGAAACTTGTTTCGCTCGACGTCGGTGACTCGTTAATCACTGCGCCAATCCTCGTCGCACAATTCCTCGCGAGCACCTTCGGCGCCTTGAAGCAGACGATATTCGGGTACGGTCAGGATCGTCCGAGATGGCTCGAGGTTGAAAATTTACTCTCGGAGATCCGAAAGAAGGAGGACGCGGACACCCAAAATTCAACTAGGTATGTATGTGCTCTCGATCAGGACTGCGTCTCCTCTAACCCGGTTGCAGTACTGGTGTCTCGCCCGTTGTCGAGTGAGGTTTACTTGTGTTCCCAAGTGCCTTCCCAATGCCGGATAGTTCAGGGTTTGTGCCCCGACTACAGGGACAGATTCGAGGCAAAGAATCCTCGGAGGGGTTTAGGGGTTTCTCTTTTGTTTGTGATTTCTATCTTGATGCTTGGGGCACTGTACTGTACACTACAGCTATCCGAGGATTTTTCTTTGTTCCCGCAGCGCCGCTAGCCATCCAGGATCGTAGGTCATTTCGCGACGGAGATCGGTGTTGAAGGTGCTTAGCCTTCGCTGAGCTCAGAACCCTGTGTTTGCTCAGCCTTTTCGCCTCCAAATATGTCTGGGCCAGCTCTTGACTGAGACATGAGCTCCTTACTGCACTATTGATTCCAAATCTCACGTATGATGGGGTTAGCAAAGCAGAGTCTCCGAAGAAGGAAACGTGGGGTGCCAACACCGACAATATTCCGTTAATATCCTATTATTTTTCAAAGACGTGCGGTTAAGTAAGTAGTTAGTTGGTTGTTTACTTTCGTTTTTTCTTGTTCCAGTTTTGGCAGAAAATCAATGAGCAACCGTCTGCGTTTCGCCAAACGACCCACACCAAAAAAAGAGAAATTTCAGCTTAGGCAACCACCCAGTCAAAAAACACCGGTTTGGGCTGCCAGCTGAACACGAAAACGGAGCCAGTGCATTCGGCTGCCTTTTCAGCCGAGAGAGCCGAAACTAATTGTTTTGACGGTAGTTTTGGCCGGCCGAAACTACTGATTTGCGTGTTCGGCCGGCCCAAAACTTATTGTTTCGGCGCGTTGCAGCCGAAACTGCGGTCGAAACTAATGTTTCCAGCAACATTTTGAGATTCCATCTGAACTGGGGCTGAAACCTTTGTTTTCGACTGGGTGTTCACCCGAGCTGAAATTTCTCTTTTTTCGGTGTGGACCACTACTTACGCGCACGCCTGCGCCCAAAATAGGAATGCGAGGCCGAATGCCGAGAAATGATGCAGTGATGGCCCAGATCAGGCCAAATCAAGCCAAACAACGCGTCTTGTCTCTTAACCACCATGATCCTCAGGAGCCCCACGAGGCCGCAGCGTTCCCCGAACCTGCTTTTCTGTCGATATGTCGCATCTCTGCCCGAACAATCGACCATCTCTGGCGACGCACCGTAAGTCGTGCTGCCTGTCCTCAAAAAGCCTTGTGCTCACTCAGACTGGTGGTAACTTGCCAGCATCAAGCGTCGTCGCCAGCGCTTGCGCACCATCTCTACCCTCAACGCAAATCTCCTAAACCCAGCCGACCGCGTCTTCATCTACCCCCTCCAGCAGCAATTCTTCGTCACCTGCAAATCCTCGCCCGCAGCGCCCGCGATGGTCTCGTACTACCGAATCCCAGGGAGCCGCCCAAACATCATGATGCCCTTCCCGGCGGACTCAACCGGCGGGTTCCTGTACTACCACCGACCGCCGCTGGCCGCGCCCCTCGAAGGCAGCATCCGTTTGCGTCTGACGCCCGAGGACGATCCGACGAGCTTCGCGACGGGGCGGGATTTAGCACTGCCCACGGGCGTCGTGTGGGAGATTAACCTCCCGCAGATCGCGAACACCAAAGCGCTCGGCGCCTTCCGCGACCAGCTGCTGCACGAGCAGCTCGTGACGGAAACGCAGCTGGCGCGCTGTCGTGCGCTGTTCGGCGGTAAAGGGATTATGCCGGCGCTGACACTCTTCCGGCTGGAGCAGGAATTTCCCGTGGATTTTGCGCGGTCGATTAATCTGGTTATCGTGGGTGAGACGCTGCAGAGCTTAACGCTCACGACGGTGTTCACGGCGACTGTGAACGGGAAGCAGGTGTTCCCGTGGACTGGTACGTCTTTTCTTTTCTTTCACTCCTTTAGTTTCCATCGTTCCGTCCTTTCTATGCGTCTCTTCGTACACTCACACTACGATGTCATCAGGCACCGCACTCGTCCGATTCGAGCGCTCCCCCATCCCCGAGTTCGCCAAGCGTCGTGTCGTCCACATGCGCATCGTCAAGATCGTGACCCCCGCGCAACTCGCGCTCCCTCTCTCCCCCGAGTCCACTACTACCTCCCCCGCCGATGTTGACGAGCCCACTGAGGAGCTCGAGCCCGCCGACACAAATCCAGACTCCCCCGATACCATCGATTCGGAGCCCAGCGCCAACGCGAACATGCAACAACCGAAGCCGAAGCTCCGCATGTTTGAGCCCTTAGAAGGCTATCTGCTGGGCGTGTCGCGGCGGGGGAAGGGCGTGTACCCGTGGGCGTGCGATCTGGACCGCGGGACGCAAAGAGCAAGGGCGTTGAGGGTTTTGTGGGATGCGTCGGGGTTGGCTTGAATGCGTTGAGGTTTGCTTGCTCCCGTCTTTAGCTTGTCCCCTGTATATTCAACTTTAATTTGCTTCAGCTCACGGGTCAACTAATCGCAGTTACTGACTGGATTGATGTTCCCTCCCGTCTTTACCTTGTCCCCTATATTTTCAACTTGAATATATTTATTTCACTGCACGTGCTACCAACCACCTCCTCTGCCGCCCGTCGCCAAGTCTCCTCCCGTCGCCCTTTTCGTCTTCTCTTATGGTTTTCAGCGCGCGCACGGACCTCAATGATATTTGGGGTTTGATTTAGGTCACGAGCGAAAAACGAGTTTTGAGGAGCTCGGGGTGCCGTTTTGCGGGTATCTCGCGGGCTTATGATTTACTGACTACAAGTGAAGATAGGCAAGGAATTTACTGACTACGATAGCTTTTGAACCCTTGCGAGGTCAGTAAGACTGAACTTACTTCCACTGGGTTCGAAGGCGTCCAGAAGACGAGTTGAATGGTGCGCATTCAAGCCAATGAAGTCATACCGCGGTCTTGAGACTCCAC
The DNA here is from genome assembly GCA_029203975.1 of Mycena vitilis. NCBI lineage: Eukaryota > Fungi > Basidiomycota > Agaricomycetes > Agaricales > Mycenaceae > Mycena > Mycena vitilis. The sequence continues at coordinate 205,182 of JARGYF010000107.1, forward strand.
TGAACGCGCCGCAGGCAAGGAAAAAACCCAAGTAGACTGCCAAAGTCGTCATAAAGGGTAGGGTTGAATTTGAACTCACCTCCTCAAGCTCCACGGCGGCGAACTGCATCGAACTGGGACGAGCCCGTCTTTTGGCTTTGACGCAGGAAGGCGCCGCAGGCCGCAAAAAAAACAAGGTAAGCCTCGGAATCATCGCCGAAGGGAAGGGTTGAACTCACCTGTTCAAACTCCAGCAACACCCAGCGCCCGCGGCCCGAAAATTTCATCCACCTCCTCACCACCTGTCCCGACTATAAGCCACCTCGCAAGGGCAACGTGCGCCCGCGGCCGCGGAAATTTGTGGATTTGTCTGTGGAAAGGTGAGATTCAACGCGTACAAATGAGGAGAGATAAAGACTCACCGTGGCGCCGCAGGCGGATTTTTTTGGATTTGATGGCGTGGAGGTGGCCGCAGATGCGCCGCTCGCGGGACGCCGAAAAATCGAAATTCGACTTGGGGGACGTCTGGAGCAGCAAACTTAGAACGGGAATGGAGAGGTAAGTGGCTGACGACGTACCTCACACCGCAGCCCCGCTCGCGGGACGCTCAGACGCAGTCCCGACTTTGGCGCCGCGCAGCGGCGCCTCCGCAACGAGATGCAAGTTCAATTAACCAACCGCAGACGGCGAATTCAAGGTTTAGCCGCCGCGTGCCTGCCGGCGCCCTTTTTTGTTGCGAAAGAAAGCCTGAAAAACTCGGTGAGAATGCATCGCGATGGCGTTGAAGAGCTTGCCTCACCTGCATTGAAATGCCACTCGCGGGAAGCCCAAAAAACAAATTCAGACGTCGGCGCCGCTGCGCGGCGCCTCCGCGGCACGCTGACAACCCCAACGACGACAATCGAGTCGGGGAAGATGGGGACACGGCACATTGCAGGTCGGAGCGGGGGTTTGCCTGCCGGCGGCCAAAAAGTTTTGAAAAAAGGGCTGGAAAAGTCGGTGAGGGTGCATCAGGATGGGGTTGGGGAGGAAGGCTTACCAGCATTGAAATGCCGCTTGCGGGACGGCGATACGTCGTTTCGGGGCAAAATTTGGTCCAGAATTGGCGGGAGGAGGGAGGAGGGAGAAATGAAGATGAGGGTGGTGGTGGGAGGGAAAGAAGGAAGGAGTGAGAGGGTGGTGGTCCGTATCCAGGTACGTACCTTGGCAGCGTGGAATCTGTCCGAGTCAGAAATGAAATGTTTCAGGGATGTGGATCCCCTCATTGGGATACAGATTTCTTCCGGCGCCGAATCAGGTTTTCCCCTTCTCTCCTTCTCATTGAGATTGGGCTCAACATTAACAGCTGAAAGTACACATAATGAGTAAGTTATCCGTAGGGCACTGCAGGGATGAAAGAACCACCGCAGATCCCCGCCTTGACTTGCAATATAGCCGAGTGAGATCTGCGGTGGGACAACGGTTGATGCATCATGCTGGTTGATGCGGGCGTCGGAAATAGAAATGCACACTTGCGCCTCAGAGCACTTATACAGCCTTGCGATAGAATGCAAGTGAATGTATTCAGCATTCAAGATGTATTAAAGAGGATGGAGGAAGGGATAGCAAATGCGGACTTGGACCCCCATCAAAATGTCAGCAACACCCAAGCGACGGGCAGGGGCGGGAATTACTTACCGCCGGTGGGTACTAACCCAGGGTGGGAGCAACGGTAGCGGCTCCACACTTCACGGTCGGACTCCTTGCGCAGCGCATGGCACTGCGTGGCAGCGGAGCTGTTGCTACGTCGGTAAGTACTGGCAGCCTGTCGGCGGGTCATATGTGTCGTAGATCTACAGCGAGCATGGGTCAGCTCGTGCCGTGGCTTGGCTGTGAATAGTTCCGCCACCCACCCGCGCCTGGGTTCAATATTGCGCAGCGGTTTTTATTTCGCCGAAGTCCGCTTTTTTTTGGTCTTTTTCTCTGTCCGCAGCCGACCACGGCGCCGTAGTTCGGGTCCAATATAAGCCGTGTTTTGCCCTCATTTTTTCGCTCAAAGAATTCGCTCCAACTGAATATTTTTTGGGGTGGGAAAACCGGACCGGACTCAACACTTTCGTCCAAATATGGGAATTCTGGGTTGAAAATTCAACAAAATCGATTTTTGAGGTGCGTCAAGCAAGAAATAGAGTACTCTTGGCGTGGGAAATTCACGTTGTGCAGCTCCAGGGTGCTTTCAGAGCAATCTAGGCACTGGCCCATGCTCAACAAGGCATGTATTCGTGGTTGGGTTCAATTTCCGGTGTTGTTATTCTTGTCATGCGAGGGGTTGCCCAATTTACTTGGGATATCACGTGATGAATCTAGGCTACTCCCAGACTAGATCTGCACAGTTCTGGAGTACACGGGGCTCCGGGGACGCCGCGAAATGCGAAACGGTGTTTCCCATGCATTCCGCTCCCCGCGGTTCAGGGAGCACACGGTGAACGGCCGGCACTCGAGGCGCGGGTGAAAGCTGAATAGTGGGCCTCTGGAACAATGAAATGATCACTGAACACAAAACCAACACAACAACAACCAAACCAACACTCTATATCCTCTTTGTGCAAGCTTTATGTGAAGTCCGGGGGTGTTGGATCAAGTATTAGATCCTATAGACTAGAAACAATGTTTTGTGGGTCAACAAGAAACGTTCTCAATCGGTCAATTGGTTCTTTTAGAGAACTAGGCTCTCAAGCGGTATTTATTGGGTCTGATTGTTATTTCAAGTTACAGCCGGTAAAGGTCTGATTTATAGTGGTTGTTCTAAGAACTGGTTTAGTTTCGCAATAGCCCGTTTCCGACTATGCACGTTCTTCAACGCTTCCAAGCTACAACGAACTTGGGGTGGAACTCGACTCAAAAGATCACAACTGGTTTATCAATCAAAATCGTTCGTTCAAGTTCTTTCTAGTACTAGTGCGGACAAGCAACAAGTCACTATACAGAGCACCACTACCCAGACCCTGCTATGCGGTATGCACTACAGCCCCGGAATAATCTGCTGCCTAAATCTACGAGTTCTGAGCCTTTATATACTGTGCTGGGATTTATGATTACGATACGAATATTATGTCCTCGGATGTCTTCCGGTCCCCATGACTCTCCCTGCTCCACATCCTACTCCGCCATTGGTGCCCTGGCCCGTCGAGATGTCTAGTTGGGCAGTTCTAACCCGATCGTATTGAAATTGGTTGTCTTCGGGTGATATTGCTGAAACCCTCCTGTCTTGCACAGGTTGTTCTTCGTCTAGTGGGTGGCCCAAACTCAGGGCAGGCCTAGCGGCCTCGTCTACGCCTCTTGGTAACTCGCCCACTCAATCTAGAGATATGGGTATGGTAAAAGAACCAAGTTGAACCTTCTTGACTCGATCGGGAATGGCCCGAGATCAAATCGTGATCCCGGATCCAATAAGTTCCCGTCTTGTCGCATCAACCCAACCCCTGTCCACCTGTCCCGGCCGGAAGGAGAAACTCCGAGTCCCGACCGTCATTCCTACACGTGCCCCGACGCGTCTTGAGTTATCAAGATACAACAACAAACATCCTGGCTATCGCTAAGTCCAGACCACTTCAGGTTTTAACTCTTGTGCATGCTTCCACATTCTCTTGGTCCAAGTCTAGCATTGGCTCATCCAGGGCGCAACCGTGGGTACCATCTTGTGAAGTCAGGCGTACTTCTAGAGCTATTCGTAATCTTTACTTTCCAGTAATTTCATAACGTTCGCCTTTGTAGTAGCCTTAAGCTATTCGACTTAGTAGCTTTCCCGCTCGAGACTAACGGTAGCTCTCATTTGAGGTGTGTGCGTGAGGTAGAGCTTTAATGAAAAACGCAAAAACTGCGCCTTTCATGGGTGGTCATTTACACGGCTTATCACCGCCTCTCCGTATCCTCGGCGGATATTCCTTTGCTTCGCTTCGTCCTCCGACTTTGCGAATCTTCTCCGTTCTCGCCTCCGATCCTCCAGCCGGTATTCTTCCGATTTTAGACCAACTGGGCCAAAAGACCACTATATCGCGTATCTCCGGCTCTCGGATCCTCGGGCGACAACTTTTCTGACTTTCGGAGACTTCATTCTCTCGCACGGAATCTATTGCTAGACGATGGGACGTCTACCCTTAAGGGGGGGATAGGACTATCAAAATTCTGCAATTCCGATGAGATTCTGAATTTCTACGTCCGAATCGACGCTGATTGCGCATTCAATTAGCTCTTCGACGCAGCATTCTTCCGAATTCTCCCAGTCGTACGAGCCTCGGAGCTTCTCCGGGATCTCCTCCGACACTCTCCTCGCACTGGTACTCGACTCCGGTTATCAACGCGCTCGATTTCCATACGTCCGCCCCTCGGCCGACGCACTCGGAGCTACCTCCGACATCGCGCATCCTCCTCCGGACATCGACTTCACCAATGTGCACCTCCTGAAGACATCGACCCTTCATTTCCATTTTATATCCATGGTCCTTGATCTACACCTCCCTAAGCCTACTCCGCTTTCTGGCTATTATCCAAATCCCTTCAAATCCGTGTAACGCACATCACGGAGTTCGTCCGAACGACCTATGAGCCGACTTCAGGACGACTTCTCCTTCCACTTCTCCTCCGATGATCGGCTCCGACGCCGATCGGCGGAGCAGCATGATTTGACTTGGGCTACGCTAAGTCCACTTCAAATCTTGCTTACACTTATATTCTCAACTCACACGCATTTCGGATTCAGGCCGAACTCGGCCAATTCGTTCGATTCGACTATTTACAATCAAGAAAAGTATCTACCGAGTCATTTGCTTTTGTGACCCTTTGACGCAGGGCATACGGAAGTCCAAATCTACGCATCATCGCCCCCTCCCGGGCCGAACGGCTCCGTCTCTTCCTCGTCACCTCCCTTCTCCACCTCCGATGCGGTCGGAGCTCCTCCGCCGATCTCCGGCGCGACTCCACCCATCTCCACATCCCCGGCGGTCACCTCCGACTCGGTCGGAGCACCACCGTCCACCTCCATCCTCGGCGCTTCTTCGCGCACCTCCGACGGCGACCTCCGAGCATCCTCGTTGGTCGGCTCCGGTGTCGGAGTTTTCCTCGTCCCGGAGGTCCCAGCGACGGGACTCGCCTCCTTCGCGACCTCCGACGACACCACCTCTCCACCCTCCGCACCTCCGATCTCGGCCCGGCCCATCGGGTCATCCTCCTCCTTCGGAGGGAAGCGGATGAGGCCCTCCGTGTTCAACGGAGGCGGGAAGAGATCGTTGGCGATCTCCGCCAAACGCGCCTCGCGCCGCGTCGGGACCTGAACCCCCGAGAACTTGCGCCTGCGCCCACTTCCCCGCGCAGCCCTCGGCTTCTCCCTCCGACGCTCCTCCGGCCGCGACCTCGCCTTCCCTTTTCCCTTCGGGTCGGACCTCTCCTCCTCCGACTCCTCCGACTCCTCCGGCTTCTCCTCCGACTCCTCCTCCGACTCGCTCCCCTCCAGGACGTACCGGACACGAGCCGGCAAGGGACGCCCAAGGGGAAACTCCACCATCGCACGACGGAGCATGTCGTCGATGGCCGCGAGCTCCCCCTCCCGACCTCCGACTCCGCGGAGCATCGCGAGGAGCTCGTACAACACCCGTGTACGGTCCTCCGATGCGGCCATCCGTTGCCACATCCGCACGTTGTCCCGCTCCAACTGCTCGACCAGGAGACGCATCTCCGAAGTCCGAGTCGGCAGGACCTCGCGCGGGGGCAAGGCCGGCAGCCCCGACTCGGGAGAGACCTCCCTACGCCTCTTGCTTGGGCGGGGAGCCACCTCCGAGTCGGAGCCGACCTCCGTGGTCGGACCCGATCCGCGCTTCTCGCGCCGCACGCCCTTCCCATGCGAATGGGAGCACCCCAGCTTCAAACGGCGGCACCGCTCGCACGCGGTGATGTCCGCGTTGGAAGCCAAGAGGCACTCCCAATTCCCCTTGCGACACTTCGAGCAAACTAAAAGATCGGATCCGGTTAGGTCCGTTCACATCCGACGACTGCGACGCACCATTTTTCGTCGGAGCCCACTTGATCTTGAACAAGGGGCCACCCTTCACCTCCCTCTCCTTCCTCTTCCGCGGCGGCTCCATCTCCTCGACCTCCGGTACGTCCGATGCGGCCGCCAACTCGTCCGGCTCATCGGACGTCGCACGACGCCCCTCCGGCTCGGCGAGCGACGCCACCACCGGACCCGACCTCCTGCCACGGGACTGCGCCGCGAATTGCGCTCGCATCTCGTCGAGCTGGCGCTGGAGGCCATCGGCCCGCTCGCGTTCCGCAGCAGCGGCCGCCTCCGCTGCCTCCATCGCCAGCGCCGCAGCCTTCTTTGCCTCGCGCACCTTCCGCTTGCGCGCCTTCCTCGCCTCGTCCTCGCGCTTGCGCGCCTCTCTGGCGACGACCTCCTCCTCAGGGGTTGGGATCCGCCTGTTGATGTCCGCCTCGTCGGCGGAGGCGACGTCCGAGTCGTGCGACTCGTGCGTCGGAGGCGGGGACGGCGGCGGCGTGTTTTTCGGAGTCGACATGGTGGTTGAGAACAAGATTGATTGATGACGAAATTTTCACCGTGGGATATTTGGTAATCCTAGCAAGTTCACCACGTGACTCGGCACCTCTGCACTCTCGGCATCTCGGCGCCTCGACTTCGACTTTTCTTCTCCGACATTCTTTCCTCCGATGTTCCTCCGACATGTCCGACCATCACCTCCGACATGCCCGACCATCACTTCCGACATGTCCGATCATTACCTCCGACGTCCTAGCCCATGTTCCTTGTGGGAAAGGAACGTAAGAGGGGGATACTGTTATATCCGTGCATCGGACCTTGGGACTCGGCTCTCGGAGCTCGCCCGACCTCCGACGGCGGTCGGCCGACGGAGCTCCTCCGCCGACTCAGCTCCACTTCAAACTCCTTCGGACCTCGTGTTCGAACCGGGTTTTTACGCAATGAAGGATTACTGAGCGTTTCCCGTTTATCCGTCTTCTCACTTATTGTTTATCCTCATGTTCTAACTTCTATTTCCTTTTTGGTCAGTCGCTATTGTTGCGCTTAGACCATCATGATATTTCCTTATATAGATACATAATAACCTCCGATAGTTTAAATACGCCACCCGGTCATCTTGTATCTTTAGTTTGTTAATTAACGTTGTATGACACGGCACTCTTCCTCTTAACGTTTCTACTTGGCAAACCCGAGTCAGCTTCGTACTAGAGTGTTCTCCCTCCGACTTCCTCCATACCTCCGTTCTACCTCCGTCCCTCCGAAGAGAAGGATTCCTGCTACAGGCTCTCACCCTGCTGTTTGTGGTGTTGAGTGAAACCTCCTGCACGATCCGGTCGCCACCTCCGATCTCCGATCGTCGATCCCCGATCTCCGACCCGACGCCTCGGCGCGTTATCCTCGCACGAGTTCCTCTGGTCACCCGGTCGGCCGAATCACTCCCTCTTCCTAGTCCCCTCCGCCGCGTATATAACAGTTTCTTCCCAAATATCTCCTCCCCTCTGCTCCTTCGAGTGTGGTACTGCGGCGGTCCTTATCGCTAGAAGGCCCACCGAATACTCCCTCAAATAAACCAACAACCCGACTCCTCTACCCACCGACTGCGGGTACGAGTATCCGGCTTGTCGTTATATCGGAGCGCCCGGGTTATCGACCAACGTGAAGTCCCGGCTGGGATCGCCGATCACCGTCTCGTTGAGCCAACCTAGGGCTGACGCTGACAACCGGCATCTGGAAATGCGAACATCTCGTTCCCTTGTTCTCTGAGCCCTATGACGCTTGTCGTTCTCTCTCATCTTTCTTATGGACCATCTCGTTTTCTTGTTCCATGGAGCCTACGACGCCTGTTTGCATCTGGATATGGACACCAAAACATTATTTGTCGTCAGCTGTGAACCTTCTTCTGGAACTTGAACACGCTGATATCTTGTGCATGCATTCTGCAAAGGGACAGACATCCTACAGCTCACTGTGACTGGTGGACACCGGGGACATTATTACCGTCCGGGGAGGAGGGCCCCTCCTCCCGCACACTTGTGCACCACGATCGCTCGTGGTTGGGCGCCCACGAGGTTTCAACCGGAGGTCCCGCCTATCGACAGGTCGGCCAGTTCGCAGTAAGTCTGTGTTGCGTGTCATCGACCCCCTGGAATGGGTAAGGATAACCATCCGTACATTACTTGCCTGTTTGTCTTCGGTAAACTCGTTGTTCAGACATTTGGACCACACGAGTATAATAAATCCCAACGAAAAAGGGTAGTCTTGGAGAAAAAACCAAGAAGATTATTGTCTCGAATCAAGAGGCTCACGCGACTCCAACGTAAGAAGATACTTGGCTTACAAGGTTGCCAAAATGGTAGTGGACGAGCGAAAAATACACTCAAGGGGAGTCGAACCCCTGCCGCTTGCTTTGCTATTTTTCATGGAAGGCAAGCATGATAACCGCTTCACCATGAGTGTCTGTATACAGGACTTGATACACAAGTAGGTGGAACGGTTGGAAGACTCCAGTGTCGACGATCGTTAACGAAAAATGGTTAAAATGCACTAAGTCAGCATCAAAAGTGGACTTGAGAAATTTTCCGTTAAAATAGTTCATACAATCCATCGGTGGGTAAAAATGCACTAAGTCAAGACCGAAAGTGGACTTGTGAAATTTCTATTAAATTTCCATTCAAATCCAAGAGATGCTTCAGATGCTTTTTTTTTCGAACGTGCACTAACTCCCATGCAGCTCCTTGGCGCACTCATCTGGGCTGGGCGCCGAACTCACCTCAGGCAGACGTTGAGCTTCATCGAAGTCGAACTCAAAGAGCGTAAAACTATTGTTGACTTCTCCGTTCTTGGGCAGCGGCGCCTGAGAGACAATGCAAGCGCCTGTCACTTGACGGTCAGCATGGCGGCGGCTGACGACTGGCCTCCTAAACTTGTCCAGTACAACAGTACTACTCGTCAGGGAAACCAACTCTGTCTCACGCCTCCACTTCCTCATTCCATGATGATTGCAGTGTCAAGACGGATTCCTACCGCCAAGATAATGTTGACTCTATTCTTCCCAATTTACCCTGATTTTGTCGTGACTGTAGTGCATTTACTCTTTCGCCAACACATCCTGTTGGGCTTCGTAATTCTTTGCACAAAGCTTCGATACTGATAGATGCATGTACTTTGCTTGATACCATACCGCCTCCTAGAGAACCAACTGTCAGAACACTAATATCTGCCAATGAGCGCCGAACCTCTCAGGCTACTGGCTTCTTCCGCTGTTATGGGTCTCCGGTACTAATGCGCTCGTCCCGCGCATTCCTCCTCCTCTCTCATTCACCCCCTCTGCCCCTTTGGTTCTGTATACTTTGCTGCTGCACCAGTACTGGCGTTATAAGGCTGACATTACGTCCGTCTTCGAAACATCCGTCCTTCACACAATAGCAGACATCGAGTTCCCGGCTCAAGCTGTCCTTACCGCGTACTTGTTCTCCACTATGTGGTCATACTACCCACTGGTAGCGAATTCAACCCGAGTTCTTTTCCAGAGAGACGCAGGCGTCTCCCGGGATGACTCTTGCTCGCTGGTGAGTAATCGTTGGTTACTTTGCAAGTTCAGACGCTCAAAATTACCGTGGTAGTTCGGCAACGACGAAGGTTTCGGACCATGCGACTGGGATCCGGACAGCGCATGTCGCGGTGTGTTTCCCCTGTACTGCGCCATTCGCAGTATGTTCTCATCCTTGCTCAAAGGCTCGACCAGGGAGCAATGTATTTGCTCCGGCGTTTCGTATCTCGTATGGGCTGCTTGCGATGCTTGTGATTCTCCTCCATTGGATACCAGGTACATATGTTGTTGGCTTGCCTTGAAGTTCCACCTCGAATTTCACCCGCGCAAATTGCAGTTGGGACGATTATAGTCACACGGACGACTTTGACTGCACCGGTTTACCCCAACAGTTGGTTCATTAGTTCCATTCTCCAGTGCAATGGACTCACCCTACATGTTAGATTTCCCCGTCCATTCCCCAGTGAGTTCTTATCATTGACGTACAATCGCAAAACTCAGTCGCCCTGCAATTATCAGCAGGGTCAGATGCGGTTCCATCCTGGGCATTGGCAATGGCTAGCGCAACCCCCACGGTTAGTATACATATCTTCCTCCGATGTTTCCTCTGAAAACGCAAATAGCCCACAATCTTTGATCTGGACGCGGCGTCTTCTTTCGTCGAATCTCCGAATCCCATTCCATCCTCGACTACAGTGACAGAGCAGACCTCAACCACTTCTACAACCGCCCTGACTACCAGTCCACCCACTTCGCAAATCACGACCAAGCCCCTCTCGCAAAGTACAGTGCCTCCAACAGATGGCTCTCGCTCTCCGGCATCCTTCCCTTCTATTGTTCCGTCCCACTCGCGAAATATAAGTGGGTCGCAGAGTACAGTGAATGCGCTCTCGTCTATCGCTAGCTCCAGTACCGGTGGGAACATCGCGCCGACGAGCATTGGCGCTCAACAGCCTTTATCCGCAAGCAGGTAAGCATTTCCATGGGTTGCGAGAAAATGTCCACGCCAACACCTGTACCGCCTCTAGAAGTACATTGAACAAGGCAGCCATAATTGGAATCGTTATCGGAGTCTTCTTTGGCATTGCACTTGTTGTGCTTATACTATGGCTGTTCAGCCGACGCCGACGTCGGCAGGCTGCGCGGAGTTCCAGCCCATTCATCGGTAGCCCCGTGGACCATGATAGCCCCGCCTCGACTACCAGCGCTGTGGATGCTATTCCTGATGCATCCAATCTCAACACTGCTCTCCCACAGCGCTTGGAAACTGTACCCGATCTGGGGGACACGGCATCAAACATAGAGAAACCGCTACGTCCGCTACGGCGCACCCCAGGCTTGAGTATTTCTACCGCACGTAGCACGTCGACAGACTCTACAGCGATGGATTCCGATATGAGGTCACAGCTGAGAGAAGTGACGGCGCGTGTGCGTGAGTTGGAAGCGCAATTGGAGGGACCGCGGGCCCTTGCGCCGAGGCCGCGTACACCTCCACCTGGATACACGGGGGAATAATTTTGCAAAGAGAGTATGATTTACATACACGGACACAAATCCATGCGTTTGATACAAGGAATTGAACGTGGACTCAGTTCCATGACTTGCTCCTTTTTTTTCAAGTTCAAGGCCGTGCTACTCGGTTGAGCCGGCACATTAAACTTGGCATTGAGCTTCAGCGTGGCAGGCCTCCGACGAAGAGTGGGACTTTTAGTTTCAGTACGTCAACACGTGCTCGCGTCTGCGATCACACGTGATCGTGGTTTGTCTTCCCACGATTCGTCACCGACGCTATCGCTGATTCGCTCCCACTTGGCTCCCACTCAACTCCCACTCCACCCTCATTGCTCCTGCTGTGCCCGCCACCGGCTACATGTGCCTCAAAGTGCCTCAGCTCCGATCATGGAGATCGAGGCTTACGCCAGGTGTAGGCTGAGCTCCTTTTCGATTCAAAAAAAAATCTTTTCGCGATGCTCAAGTCAAGAGGGCCAACTTTGCAGGCTTGGATAGGGAGGGGTGCAAATAACTCAAGGACACCGTGGGGCGGCACTGGAGCCCCCGGATGAGTGCGGAATACGAAGGTGGCATCATAATGTCCAGTCGCTCTTCCTCTCTGAGTCTTCGGCCAGAGAGGTTCGGATTGGTGCCTTCAGTGCGCTACGTGTTCCAACGCCAGGACTTGCCTTTTGCCGACGCTGTGGACGGAAAATTTATCGAGCACTGTGCTTCGACCTTCTCCCTCCCCAACTTGAAGACACTGCACCTTCGTCAAGCAAGAACTAGCGAGTCATCATTCTCCTTCGTCCCGCCCCTCGATTTTGCCTGCCTTTCTTGTTTGGAGGTGCCCAGGCTTTTTCAGTCCGCAAAGCACGGGAATGCGCACGACAGGAGCGCAAGGAGCGGTCGTGCCGCTTCTAACAAGGCGCAGTTGCATATCCCGTCGCCAGAAGTCCGCCCTGCGCGCAGACGTCAGGAATGCTGTGAGTCGTCGCGGGGCGGCCGTACCTCCGGTGCTTGCGGAAGCTAAAAGAGCGCTCCGTTCACATCCCTCGTTATTATAGGTCGCCGGTGTTGACGACTCGGAGACAGACTCAAGGAATTTGAGGCTGGTCAACACACCGGTCCATGCGGTATAAGCTATCGGAATTAACGACAATTCATTCACTGAGACGTCGCATCAGGCGTATCATGACGACCCACAAGGATCGTGTTTGCGTCGTCGTTGTCGGTGAAGGAGGGCAATCCCAATCCGGCAATTCCGTGAGAGCATCCCGATGCACGCCAACACGGATTTAACGGACTTGCGTCCCCAGCTCGACGAGAAACCCGCACGGATTCGGATCCTCTAATCGCTACACCGCCGCGCACCGACATGTGGTGACACCAAAGGCTTGCTTTCATCGCTCTTCCAACCGCTCCTCCTCAAGGGACTACCCCAAAACTGTGTCGTTGCCTCTTGCTCGGTACCCAGTTCGTCCCATGAATTTTTTTCGGGTGGGGGAACAAATTGATTCCCTATGTGATGTCTCCGCTTCGGGGCGGCAGGACCTACAGCTGGACTGCGGAAGTCGATGAGTGTAACGGCATATATCTTGAGTCATCCCAAATCTGGTTGCAACTGCTCCATATGTCCTCTATCGACGATCCCGTGCATCGGCCCCGTCCAATGCTTGCTGTTCATTCGTTGGCGCTGCAATCATCATCCAGGTCTAATACCGTCCGTTCCATTTTTGCCCGCGCCCTAGACCATACTCTGACAGTTCCATGTTCTGCAGTCACCCATTGCTGTGTTTTCAAGCAATATGGCTCAGGAAGCCTTCGGGGGATGAGCAACAGTCCGGCCGTTACACTGCTCGCGCCCTTTGCTGTATGCGGTCCTTCGCCTTTCGGAGCTAGTCGTTTGGACTCTATATAAGCTACTTTCGTGGGGCAAGGCAACTCACTGTCCATCAACTCACCCATTATGTCCCGTAGAAAGGAGGTCCACTGGCACCTCACCCTCGACCAATACTCGAGCTATGATTCCCCGGAATCATGGACGTCGACGTCGGAACTTCCGGCAACCCACATCCCACACACACCTCCGCCCCCTCCCCCGCGACCCAACCAGAATCTCCCTTTGCCCGGCGCGTTCAGCATCCATCCGTCACTGACGCCCGAGCTCGCCTTGAAGCTCGACTTCTCCTTCCCATCCGCGGCCTTCCGCGCCAACCCGCAGTTGACTCAGGCCTTGCTAGACGAGCACGCATGCAAGCCGCCGCAGAGTGTACTATACCTTGGCATCTCGGCGGGGCATTACAAGGCAAATTTTGACGTCCGGAACCCCCGGCGCGGTGTAACTGTCGGCGATGTCCTCACCGTCATTCAGAAGCATTTGCGCCAGTACGACTTCGGGAACGCGCCCCGCGAAGCGGCGCCCTACAGGGATCGCAGGATTGCGACCGTGAACGGTTACTGCTCCATCCGCGATCGTGCAACCATTGAAGCCGAGGGTCTGGCTGGTGGCCGGTTTGTGGACCACCTTCTCGGCCACACATTGTTTGCGGGGCTTACCCCGCAGCTGGGCCAGAGGGACAACTGCTTACAGGTGGAGCTCGCCATTCCTCAGGCTGCGCGCTATGCGTATTGAGCTGTGCCGCACAACAGCGTTGTTTCTATTCCGGCACCGGCGTCTGCGCTTTTCCCTTCACGTTTTTCGGCTTCAGCGAAGACGGACTTGATTTATCTTCCTCGTTTATTGTAGCCCTTGTTGTATCGAATCCCCCTTGTAGCGTGTGCCCCCATGTAGTAAGTAGATTTTCTGAATAAATATGTTTATTAGTACTGCTGTTGAAGCTGTATTGTTGGCGCCAGCCACTGGCGCCGTCGCTGATTAGTTGGAGCAGCTCGACGCCTTTTCTTGTCCCGCGATGATTGAGTAGGGTTGATCAATTCAAACATCGACGTTGACACCAGAATCATGAGCGTCGTAGTTAGCCGCCCGAGGGTGATATTGGCAATGTTATTAAAATTACGAGCACTGGCGCGGAAGGGGCCATACGATAACCTGGGTCTCTAACCTGTGCGATATCCATTGTCAGTGAGGATGAATAGGCTATCTTCAAACCGATGTCGTGGCTCGCCTTATACCCAAGAAAAGCACCAGCAACGCGGGGAGAACCAAAAGGCTCCTCGAATTGAGTGGTGAAGCAAGCGCTTGGGGAATGTTTCCGTATGTACAGCGTTAAATATGCAAAGGAAGCTGTGAACGAAGCTGTAGAGATTGCAGTGAGCAATGTCAATGGAAGTGAGTCTTAGATAAGCATGCGAGTTGTAGATGAGGAGCTGTTACAGGATCAAAGGGGTCCTTGGGTACACGGGTAGCGTTAAGATAACAGCGCGTCAAGCCAAATATGAGATCATTAAAGCCTCATAAGTACTTCTGAATCAACATAGACGCTTACACGAAAAACGGGCACACTTCTCTGAAGGAGAACAGAAAAGACAAGATGCGTGGCATTCGCGATGGATAAAAACACCAGATGTAACTAGAACTCAAATAGCAACGGGAAATTCAACCCCACAATCCAAACCGAAATCTTTGTTCGGCCTTCGAAGGATCCCGCTCAAAGAGTGATTGGGATGCAGTTAATCGCGATGAGTCCTCCTACAACAATTTGGGGTCAGCATGCTTTGAATGGAGAAATCAAGTCAGCAGAGTTCGTACCCCACTCGTTCTCGGGGGCGTCGCAGTTGACGGTGGTGGAGCCGCAGTTGTTCCCGACCACAGTGATGGGCGAGCAACTCAGGCCGACGGGGACGTCGAGGCCGGTGAGGTCGAGGCCAAGAAGAGCAGCGACGGCGGAGGCCGCGGTGCTGGTGGACGAGACGACGCTGTTGCAGCATTGCGGGGAGGTCGGGGGAGTGACCGGGGGAGTATCCCAGGGCATGGCGGCAGCAAGGGTCTAGAATCAATAGATTGTCAGTATGGAAGGTGGGGAGGGAGATAGAGTGTTTACGATGAGCACAGAGACGACAGCAATGGAGAGTTTAGAGAACATGTTGGGACAGCGGGAGTGTTCGAGTGAAGATTGAAAGTATAACTGAGCCCCTTTTATACGGGTTGCTGTCAACTCTTCCCGCGATTGAACGACGCGTCAGAGAGGAACAGCGTACTTGAGCCTGTGGAGCGCTGTGCGCCTCGTGGTGGCAGGGCTGTATTGAATTGTGGAGCTCGCACCAGTCTTGGCGCCGAAAGATAAGTACTTTATTGACATGATGAACGCTGCCACGATTTTGACAGTGACTGGGATTCTTTGAGATTGAGGAGAGCTTGAACAATGAGCAACAATGACGGTTGGGTTATGTAAATCCCTTGCACTGAAACTGGGCAGGCACTGCCGCACAGTGACGACTCTATTGTGCAGTTTCCTCAACACGGCTTTCGATTATCGGACTCCTAGGAAGTTTGCGGAGGAAAAGCGGCGTAGAGAACGTCCATGTCGTGCGAGTCATCTGAATTTGGCTCGTCGTCATAGATGTATAAACGGACCTCCAGAAACGAGCCCAGATCCAGGCAAAGCGCAATCGTCGCAGCTAGATTGAAGCGACGTGCCAATCACACAGTCAGACGCATCGATGCAACGAGAAGAATCCGTCTGTTCCAGGAAAGTCGAAGCAGGCTCCATTGGATTTTCAACTGTGGGGGCACAGCCTGCTAGCTGAATTGAATCAGTGTCTCATCGCCGGTGGCAGGCTGGTGGCTTGTTTTCGAAGTTCGGTGACGAGCGTTAGACGAGCGTCTCTAGACTCTGGTTGGTCTCTGGTTAGTAGTCTCCGATATCGCATGGGGTGAAAGCGGGGTGGCCGGCGCAGCGGGATTATTTGGCAAGCAAGGAGGGAATCTGGGGGCCTGCGCACACTGCGGCGCGCGCTGCGCAGAGCGACGTGGTGGGCGGAACCAAAAGGAAACGTGGGCGATTCATCATGATCCACCATCAATCGACCATCATGATGGAATCGATGCGATGACGGCGGGTCTTTCCGGCGCTTTCCTCCAACCTACCTCTGACAAACCTCTGACCTCTTGCCCTTTACCTCGGGCCTCGTTGCGATCACCCTCTTCATCCTCCATGGCGGCAGAGTAATATATGTCCATCACTGCTCGCCAAAGGCTCCAACTCAGTCATCAGTATGCCTAGGACTTCTCATCCGACTCATCGCCCGTGGCACGCGCGGCCAAGCACTTCAAGTTCCAATTTTGCAAAGTCCGCGTCTTTTCTTCGAATGCTGGATGAACTGCAACAAGGATGATGAAAAGAAGAAACCTTTAACCATGTCCTCTGCCTTGCCTCTGCCCAACTGTTGGCCCCAACATATTTCGGCCCTGCGACCGGTTTGTTCCGAAATCACGCGACCACGTGGCATCTCTGCGTCGTGCGTCCAACGTGCGTCCAATGTCCATGGCTCCATCCATGTTTGGTCTATCTCAGACCCGAGAATCCTTTGCGGCTGTTGGCAAGCTGTTGGTGTCATTCTTTCTGGACTTGACACCCCATGGATTTTCCCTGTGGGAAGGCTCCGGAGCAGGGGACCACGGGTGGAGGAGTCTGGAGATTTGAAAACGACCCAGGTCTCGACTCTCGAGCCCTACTTCTTCCGGAGTTCTGGAGCCCAAGGGTAATCACACCCTTGGAAGCGCCGCGTTCATGAAGTGAGCGCCCCAATTCCGAGAAGAAGCTCACGCATTCAGCCATTCAGCTAGCCCGCACCGCTGAAATGCCGGTGGTGTTCGGCGACCAGTGGTCCACATGCTCTGCTGGCGTAAAAGCAGACCCTTATCATCACCGTTGATAAATCTATTCACGGGTGGGCGGCCATTCTACTCAGAGCTAAAGGAGCCTAGTGATACCCTTGCGCGATCAATGTCTCTCCGCCGCGCAGCTGTCGCGGAGAAACGGCGTTCTGCTGTCCTTATCCCGTGCTACAGCCATCCGCATGTACTTAACATGCTGTCAGCCGCTGGAAGTGTACTTCGCCCCGCCATGTCAGCCATTGAAGTGGCAGAACTGCCCAGCACGATGGAAGAGAAGAGTCTCTCATTCGCCGACGAGAAAGGACTCCCACAACTGCTCGCAGTCAACTTGGACGATGCAGAGGAAGTCGGCGATGTCTTTACCGACGGACCTCGTTTGATTGATATGGGCGCAGACGGCCACGAACGGCCGATTGGTACTTTTCCATCTATTAGCTCCCACTGCGCACTAACGAAAACGTCCAGAAACGGATACTGACTACGCCACGCGTTTAATTTCGCTTGACGATGACCCAACCCTCCGAGTGTTCACCTTCCGAATGTGGTTTCTAGGCCTCGGACTCAGCTGTTTCTCGTGCGTGACTCGATCGAATCGGCCATTTGGACATTATAAATGACCTCCACGTACCAGGGCGGTTTTAGGCCAGATCTTCGTATGTTTTCTTTTCTTTTTCCTCTGGCCGATCTTATATCTTCTCTTCAGTATTTCCGCCCTCAAACGGTATCTCCATGTTCGTTATTCCAAGTCCTTGTGAGGTCTGACCGCACAATAAGATCACCGTCAGCCAGCTGTTCATCCAGATTTTCGCATTCATACTTGGGAAAGTGAGCTGGTTCTGCGATCGATTATTATTTCCCTGCGTTTGCTTACTTCAAAAGATCATGGAATGGCTCGTTCCTGGCCCTTCCGAACTTGCCCTCATCCGTACCAGGGATCATTGGTTTTGGAGGTACGATTCTAGCTTCTTAACGTTTGCTATTTTTCATGTCAACAACAGGTTCATGAACCACGGCCGTTTCAGTATGTCCAATGCACTAAGTCTTCTACAAATGGTTAACATGCATCTTAGACTTGAAGGAACATGTTGCTATTACGATCATGGCTAGCACTGCCTCCTCCTCCGTGTTGGCGATTTCCATCTTCGCGACACAGGAGCTGTACTATTTCGTCGAAACAAATGTTGCTGTCGGGATCTTCACGTAAGGGCTGCTTGTGTTGCTCGTCGGTGATTTAACCCGCCCTCAGAATCATCAGCTCCCAGCTCATTGGCTACGGCATGGCGGGGATAATGAGAGGTGCGTGAACGGTTCGACCCATCGAACATCTTCCGGTGCTGAAACTCGATGCAGTCTTCCTCGTCTATCCGACTTTCGCGGTGTACCCTCAAGTCATGCCCACCGTCCAGCTCTTCGAGGCGCTTCACCGCGGAGAGGGAATTCTAAGCCAGTCGAAACGCAAGAATTTCTTCTGGTACATTTTCATCGGTATCTTCGTTTGGGAATGGTGAGCCCACTTTTTATCACTGGTTATTCGTGCTGACATCCCTTCTAGGTTTCCGGTAAAGCACTTTCTAGGCTTGTTGTACCCACTGTGACCGAGCTTGCAGGAGTACATTGCGCCCACACTCACGGGCATCAGCATTTTCTGTCTTGCCAACCAAAACTCCGCGTGGTTCACTCGCGTTTTTGGTGGTGCCGCCGGCAATGAAGGCCTCGGTGCCTTCTCTCTCTGTCTCGACTGGGTCTACGTGCGTGTCGTCCCCTTGCCGCAATGCACTTTGAGTTAATTCAAAGCGCTAGGTTGGCTCCGGGGGATCTTCAATCGGTTCCCTGTTCACCCCTCTCTCGACCCAGCTATCGCTCTATGGAGGCTGCGCAGTCTGTATGATTGCGTTCTGCGCGTGTTTCCAGATGAATGTGTGGAACACTCAGGTAATGCGGCAGCTCTTTTATCTCATCCCCTTAACTGAACGGTCCCCAGAATTTCCCATTCCTGACGCAGCTACTCTTTTATGAGAACGGTTAGCCCTCTTTTCCGTGCTTTCTCTGACGCGGTAACCGACGTGCTTGAAGGCACCGAGTACAATCAGCTCGCAATCCTCAATGGTGAGTCACGTCTGCTACATTATTAAGCCGTCCTGACTCTCTTGTGCAGATGACTTTACGCTCAATAACGACAAGCTGGCGGTTCAGGGGCTACCTTGGGTGAGCGGTGTGTTTCCGTGTTGCTGGTCACGGTGTTGATTCAAAACGCCGTGCAGTACGCCGCATCTCAACTGCTGTACAAAGTCTCGCGCACACTGTACATCGGAGGTGCGTGTTGTCTATAAATCCACATCGTCACACGCAGACACAGCTCTCTAGCGGCACTTACCCACTTCCTCCTCTGGCATTCCAAAGAAGTTTATCAGGTCGTACGCGCAGGCCGGGATGGCAACCAGGACCCTCACTTCAAGAGAATGAAAGCATACCCCGAGATGTCCAATTGGTGGTATCTCGCCGTTTTCGTGGTATCCTTTGGTGTAGCAATCGGAACCACGTACGGCGCCAAGTCACAGCTCCCTGCGTGGGCCACCATAATTGCGCTCATATTTGCCTGGCTTTTCGTCCCCGTCATCGGGACGGTATGCGGCTTATTCGTTGATCGTGAAGCCCAACTTATGTCGATTTACAGCTGAATGCTACAGTGGGTTACGCTCCGTCGGTCGAAAACTTGGTTCAAATGCTTGGTGGCGCCCTCGTCCCGGGCAAGCCGGTGGCGAACATGTATTTCACGATGTCAGCTTGCCATGTTCGAAACTTTCGATTTCAGTCTTATGAATTGTTCCCAGGTACGGTTATCAGCCCGTAGTGCAAGCATACACACTTACGCAGGATCTCAAAATCGTGCGTTGTTTCCCGACTCTATTTCTTCTCCCTGACACATAACTCTCAGGGTCAATACACCAAATTACCTCCACGCGCCACATTTGCCGTTCAGTGTGCTGGTTCAGTCATTGTAAGTCTATTTCATCTCTAGTCTATCCATCTAATATTTTTCGTCAGGGCGGTCTTCTCAACTTTGTCATTATGAAAACGGTTATCGCTGCACACGCCGACGTTCTGCGGGACGTGCAAGGAACTAACATCTGGAGTGGACAGCAAGTACAGACGTTCAACAGCGCTGCCATAGCTTGGGGTGCGCTCGGAAAGCCGCTCTTTGCGACTGGTACCCCCTACGGTGTAAGTCCATCCCCTTCACTATGTACAGCTAGCACTGACTGATACCTGAGACAGTTTGTGCCTTACATGCTGCTCGTTGGCCTATTGTTCCCCATACCATTCTGGTTACTTCACAAAAAATACCCAAAGTTCGGCTTCAATCTAGTGTTCACTCCCGTGCTCACCGGTGAGTCGGGCCTCTTGTATTCCACCCCGAAAACGGTTTCTGAAATGCCGAACAGCCGAGCTTGGGCTCCTCTCCGTTGGTATCAATTCGAGTGTATTCACGTCCTTCGTTGTCGCGATATTTTCGCAGTTTTACCTCCGCAAGTACGTCCGGTCATGATCATCGCCATGCAGTCCTGACAACTTCCGCAGATACCGGGCAGGTTGGTTCCGCAAGTACAAGTATGTTGATAACAATTTTTCATATTCCGTCTCTCGGGATTAAAATATTTATTCCCTAGCTTCCTCCTATCCGCGGCACTCGATGGCGGGACTTCGGTTCGTGAATTCGTCCCCCATAAATGAACGTCAAAATCAAGGGTACTCGCTAGGTCATGATATTCGTCTATACGTTCGCAGTCGGAGGCGGCAGCGGCAAGGTCGTACCGTTCCCAAACTGGGCATTGGCAAGTCCCGTTACGAGTTCAGATGCCGGGTGTGCAACGTTTAACATCCACGCAGAATCCTGTGGGGAACCCAGATTACTGCAAACGTCTGTCAGATTGATTGAGGTTGAGGTACTCACCGGGGCATGTTTATCCAGCGATAACGCGAGGAGAGAGTTTACGACTCAGTGAGTGGATGGCGGAGACGAATGATGTACATGTAGGAGATAAGTTGAGTGTGCTGAACTTTTGCAACATCGAAAGCAGCGTTGTGATTGTGAGGATAAGAAGAAAATTGATAATGCTGGATGAATGGTAGACCGATGAATGCGACTTGAACTATGCTCCTATGTAACCCTAAATGATCGGATTCCGCCCTCTCTAAACCCCAGTCATGCCTCGGAACCCACAGTGAGTCTCGACACCAACAACGTTGCTTGCCTGGCTGCCGAACGCGACTCCACCCACGCAGTCGCCGTACTCAAACGCCACGCTCTGCGTCCCCACAGATCCTGCCAGCGTAGTTATCGGGTGGCCGAACACCGTCTGCTGATACGGCAGCAGCGCACAGTGGTCCGCCGGCTCTTCCACGTTCCACGGGAACCATTCCACGAATCCCTCCTGGCTGCCCTCGATCCCGCCCGTCCCCGCCGGCAGCGTGTAACTCCCGATGTGGATGCGCTCGCCCGTCTCGGTGTCCACGGCGGTGCCAACCCACAGCGTGGACCATGTGCCCATGGTCGCGACCTCGAGGTTGTACGTGCGCCCGTAGACGCCCGGCCAGTCGACGGCGCACGAGACGCCCGCGCCACCGTCCGCGCCATCGGAGCAGTTTGGGTCGCTGCTGGTGGTGCCGGCGATGAAGCTCGAGAACGCGGCGTGCATCACGGGCGTGCCGTCAGCGGCGTCGGGGCGCGGCTGCAGGCCGGTGTATCCCATGTCCGAGTTGACGAAGGAGAATTGCTGCGCGAAGTAGTAGCCGCGCATGCGGTCGGCCTCGATGATGGTGATGGGGAAGGTGATGTCGGTGAGCCCGCTCTCGGGGACGTTCGTCATCTCCCACATGGTGCCAATAAGCGCATTTGTGAGAGGCAGGAGGGTGAGCAGGGAGGCGAACAAGGGGGAAAGATGCATTATGAAGGGAAGTCTGCGATGAGAATAAGTACGATGTTGAACCAAGGTAAAAACGGGTGCTTGCCTATTGAACTGGGTCGTAAAGATCCGAAAGGTGAAGGGTGAATGAATGATTCAATTTCGACACCGACCTTTTGTTTTTGTAGGCCGCAGGAGTAACGTAAAGCAGGCCCTCCGAAACGCCGGTCAAGACTTGGCAATGAAAAGCGGTGCTGGACGCGTACCTTACGTTTCGCCAAGACAATTGATCATGGAGCTTTGTACGACGGTGTACCGCTGAGAGGCGCATATCTGTCCGCCATCCGACATCTCTGGCTTCTTAAACAGTTAGTGATTTACGGGGAACATTTTTTGGGGGAGACCAGAGGTGCTAAGAAAAAAGAAAAGAAAACAACGCTGATTGCCATCTTCCTTCAGTGCCCACTGCCACTGCCAAGATAGGCCAAGTTAATGGCGGTGCAGGCAAGCGTGCGGCTGTAATTTCGGCCAGTTCCGAAGAGATCTTCACGTCCCGCGATTTGAACACGGTCCGCCAGCACTGATTTAATTTATCCGCCCTGAAACTGCCCAAGAACAATTCATGGTGGAGCGGTATTTGTCGGGGGATTCGCAGTGTTGCACCAGTTCGTTGCCCACGTACTTAGAAAAGGAAAAGGAGGAAAACGGCCAATGCGTGAACCTAGTAACATAATCGTCTTGGATAGGGTGTCACATCGCCGCTAATAAACCGCAGTCAATGCTCTTGCTCTTTCAAGATGAGTCCGGCGCAACGAGCATGAACGTCCCCGCCACTGGCTCCCCAAGCCCCACGGCGCTCGCAAACTGGCTGATGTTGAACCCCAAGACCGACGTCGAGGCGTTCACGAGCTGCTGATGTGCGAATGCCGGAGACTGCTTGTAGAGCAGGAGAACGTAGCTACCACGACTGGCATTAGCATCGCAGATAATAGGGAGAAAAAGGTGCGTTGCCGCCTCACCGATGCGCAGACGACCCAGCAGGCGGCGCGGGCTGGATGAAGTCGGAAACGGCGGCCGTGGTGTTGAAGAGGCAGTCACCGCGGAGGTGGAAGTCCCCGGCAAGGAAGTGGCGGACCTGCGCGAGGCTGGGATCCTCCGGCGTCGGAGCGTCGGGGTCGACCATCGCTACGACGAAGGGGCCGCGGCCGACCGCACCACGGATCTCGAAGGAAGGAGGACCGGCGGTGGCTGCAAGTATAGTATAAGTATGAGAGTGATGGGTGAATCGATGTGGCGGGGACATACCATTGATTGGAAGGTGGATACCTGCGTGGAGCGTGACGGGCTTCCCGTGCGCCTGGGGGAAGGAAACCTCGAGGAGAGCCTTGGGGTTGAATGTAATGCCTAGGGAGGCAGAGATCTACATTGTTTTGAGTCAGTAATTGTAACGCACATATAAGGAAATGACGGACGTTTGCAGCAGAAAACGCTGCAGTTACAGCGCGGAGTGAGGTATCCTGGCCGGCAGCGAGCGCGACAAGGGAGAAGAGCCCAGCTATACGGATGAGTTGCATTTTGTGAGGATTTCGAGGTCGCCGGAGGAGGACGCTTTATAGGATTGGGGTGCCGCGGCGCTTTCGAGGCCTGTGAAAACCGAATCAGTGCGCAGCATGCGTTGATTTGTTTTCGGCGATCATATTGAGGTTCAGCAAGAGTCAGCAAGTCGGATATCCGGGACCAAGTCGGATATTCGGGTAAGGGTCCCCAGCCACGTCAAAGGTCACGGTGCACGGTTCACTTGCGTTCCACCTGTGGTATTCGTCGACTTGTTTCACTTCGGCGGTAGATCAGGCAAGAGCTCCGGAAGGTTTGTTGCCAGCAATTTTCAGCCATGGAAGTCAGGATCAAGCCTGTGCACGTGTTTGGTGGACAACAAAGCCAAGCAGCAGCACAGCTTGGCTCTTCTCCTCTCGCACGACGATGGCGAGCCCGGTCTACGCTGTGGAGAACATACTTATCCTCTCGTTCTCATCCTCCCAGTTGCGACCAAATCCTAGACACACTCTTGATCACCGCAGACTTCGCGGATACTAAGGGTGAATTTGGAAATTTTGGAGCTGAAAGATGCAGCATGCTTGACATCCGGGATCCCTTCGGACGCACTCGAGGAAGTTGGCCGCGGTGTATCCCTGGTCCCGTTGATATCTAGGGCACATATCAGCTATCAGGACACAAGGAAAGTGCACTGGAATCAACTGGCAATGAAACGAACTGAACACGACTTCCGGCTCGACACGGGGTGGCGGCACGCGACGGCGCCAAAGGGCTTTCTTTCGAGCTTTCCGGGACTCATGAAATGTAATTCTGAATCACGGATGGAGGGAGTGGACCTCGCTCGATGATGACATCTCGCACAGGAATCCGAGGGAAGAAAGAAATACGAGCCGCGTTGATTTCTACTTGACTCGCCCTTGCAGCGAAAATACGATCAGCCGGTAAATGGAGGTGAGATCGAGGTGAGACACACCAAGATCTGTCGCCATGAATGCACCGGTTGAACCAGCATTGCGATTGAGGCGCAGAAGGAATAATCGTGTTAGGCTCGTGGGACTGGGACAGGGGCGAGAAAATTCGCATGCATCGGAAGAGAGGAAGGAAGGGGAAGGAAAGAAGGAGTTCTGGGTACAAGCTGTGCGCCCACTGGTCCTTATATGGCCCGCGGAATCAACTGATGTGGCAAACACAGCCATTATAGTCGTTGCCATCACCGCGCCCTTGTCCGCTCCGTGCCCCGTCAAACCCGCGGGCTGATCTAGCTATAGGCCTGGATCTCCACGGAGGCTCTCTTCCTCGACCGCCGCCGTGTTGCATACTGCACAGGTGATTTGTTCAGTCCCCCCGAACCAAAACAAGGGAAGGAATGGAGCGGACGGCCAATACACGTCGATCCCGGGCGTTTTGTCCCACTAAACGTCCGCCGCCGTGGATCCGCCAGGCCCAGAAGCACGTTCGTGTCGTTTTCACAACATCAACTGAACGCCGTTTCAGCGCAACCACTGATGCGCCGCATTGAAACAGGTAACGAGCACTAAATATGCCCGTAATTCTCATGCAAACCCGCACCATCGCAGGTTCTGCACCCCGTCAAACCCGCGGATTTGTCGAGGAATACTGGAATGCACAGCTTGCCACAAGTTCTGATTACCACGCCAACCAGCCCGACCTGGGGGCGGAACGGGGCGGACGGCGGCAGGGGGCGGAGAATGCACGTCCATCCCGGGGATCTTGTTGCAATTGTACCAAGTGCCTCCGTCGTCCAGCCGTCGCCGGGATTTATTTCTCAGCCTGTGCTACGCTCAGTTCTTCCAGGGGCGCTGATATGGAGCGAATTCTCAATGCAGTCCTGGCCGAGAAACCCAACAAGTGTATCTTTCCTGTGCCGCATGAACGTCTAGCCCACCCCAACTATAATGGAGAACAAAAAGGCTATGTGCGGATCTAAATTCGCCCGGCACGAACTTCGCGAGATACTGGCATCTGTACGTATGCAGGGATTTTGACGATCTGGGCAGAGTCAGATCTAACTGGCGCAGAATGACTCTCTGTTGTTCACATTCAAGCGACATGAGTCCTAATAGCGTCCTAATGCTAGATCTATGACTTGCATCGGGTAATAACAAAAGCAGGCGAGACCGTAGAAGCCAGATGAACAAAAGAAACCCCCAATGGAGAAATTCAATCAGGAATGCCGGTGCGTTTTACGACTCAGAGTGGCGTTGTGTACCTGCTTATTCTTGAAGTAGAATCTGGAAAGCCTTATGATTACAAATTTGAACTTCGCCGGCCCGCCATCAATATGGGTATCGCGACCGCCTCCCTCGAGAACTTGGCTAAAAAAAACTTGGGGAAATTTGGGCTGACAAGGAATGCGTATTTGCCCCCCCTTGTGCAGCCGCCACACCGAAATTTGGCGCCCATAATTTGTACGCGCCATGATCACCCCGACGGAGAAATCAATCTTCGGTGCTATTCAGGGTGAAAGTTGCGAGGAGCAAGGCAAGTCATGAACCTTCTTGTCCTCGCTTCTTGGCCTCATGTGTATGTTGTGTTGTTCTTCAGGGCCAAGGCTGAATGAAGCTCGGCTCGGGATTTATATACCGGCGCCCATAAGTCACAAGTTACAACAACATTGATCAATGATACCGAACATAGCAAGAACATAGCCGTTCCTGAGACTCGATCGACGCCAGAACTTTCAGCAAGCATGCCATTTCTTCCAAGCTACATTGCTCTATCTCTTTGGCACGGGACTCACGGCGAGGAGAGCGGCATCTGAGACATCGATATTTCGGTGAATGGATCGCGGATGTCTGGATGTGTTCACTGTTGTGTTCTCGGCCCAGAATTTCGGGGAACTCCGAAAGATAAAAAAAGACTTTTGTTTCTGTGGCCACTGGCCTTTTATCGCCCTGATACCCCGGATGCTATGATTTCTAGCCGAATCCAGATATAAGAGGACGCGTCACCGTCTTGTTTGACCGTGACTCCCAACAAGGACTCACCCACTCCCACTCCCTTCTCCCGGCTTTCACCGCACCGCTATGGCTCGCACACTCGCATAACGGATACAGAAACACTTGGCCGGACACTCCGACACACCCGGTCTCCCAGAAAGACCAGAAATCGTCGTTGCAGTCGTTCTGTGGCACACCACAGCAAGTTCTTATAAAATCATGGCCGTCTCACCATGCCCCGTCATCTCTCTGCACTCATGAACGCGGTCGAATTACCATGGCTATCAATCCCCCCGCCTTCTACACTTCGCGTTCATGCCTTACCTTGATCCCCCCGATATCACTTCCAGTGACGATTCGGCCCACTGGATAGTGAAGTGCACGGACGAGTTGATTGTCACGGAGTTCAAGGTCACTCGGAAGACTCTGAAAACACCAGGGATGGGCGACCCTCAGATATGGACGGTGGATATAGTGCACGACCGCGCACAATACCCCGCGATGAGCGCCGTAGTGTCAAGGTGTCCGTTGAGTTATGCTCGTATGCATCGGCTGATTCCACTGCAGGCAATATATTCATATCGCGGAAACCGGCCAATGTTACGAGTGGAGGGTGGGCAACACAGGAATGCCGGTGAATAACTTTGTTCTCAGCAGTCTAAGTGCAACAATGCTAATTTTTACACGAGGAGTTGCATTGTGGAAGTATCGGCGCCGTACGAGGCACCGGCGCACAGGGCCAATGGATCCTGTCGGCGGGACAAAGCTTGGACGAACTCAAACACATAATTGCATGTCTTGCGCTTCCACCTCAAACGATGCAAACGATGCCATACACTAGTTAGCCCAAACCCGGGATGGGGGAGACACGCCGTATATACCGATGCGTAGTCGAGTCAATGCCATTTGGGCTTCAAGTTACAATCAGAATTTTGTAGTTTTTCGTTCAATGCGGTGGGAGGGGGGTGAGGATATTATGCTCGCGTGGTCCAGAGGCCGAACAACGAGTTTGCGGAATAAAGTAATACTCGATTCGTCTACCCTTTTCTCAACACAGTCCGTATATCTTGACTATCTTTGAGCGTCGGCCCGTATCTCCCTCATGCTTGCCAACATGCCTTTTCCGATCGTTCTAACATTACCTTCAAGTCGCGACCATCGATCCAGGTATGTCATCGGAATAACGCATTCGTCCGTTCCGCATCTTCCACACAAGCCTCCGGTCCTCCGCGCTTCAGCCCCAACATGTCCGGCCAGCGCTCGACGCAGCCCTATCTTGCACTAGCACTGCATTGTGGAAGCCGCTGCCCTCGACGAACACCTGACTCGCAACACTAATTCCCAACACACTCGCAAAAATCCTCTGCTATCTTGGTCTTCCGCTGTGTTCCAGGCTTCCAGCTTTCCTGGGCGTCCCCGCGCGGCTCCACCTCGCCGCCAACCTCGGAGCCTGGAGGTCACTCCCTAGCACTGCCAGTGTTTTGTCTTTTTGCGTACTAAGTATGGGCTTCACTTGCCGACATCGGTGTTCAACTTACACTTGCCTTGTTATTCACCCCCTCGGTCTCTGTCTGCCCAGCCGTGTTTCGAGCTCACACTTTTGAAAACCGTAGTATTACGTTCAAATCGAACCATAGCGTGACACGTGACTTGTTCAACCACACGCGGCCAATTCGAGCTTTCGATAGCCGCCTGAAAGGTGCGTGACGGAGAGAAAAATTTCGATAATCTCTAGAAGCGACGCAGCTTGATTAGCTACAACTACTGGCACCGTCTTTCAACTTATGAGCTGTGTCTCGAATTTAATTCTGGCAATTATTTTCGCGTTCAATTCGGTACCAAAAATCAACATCAGAGGGGTCTTTTGTGGGCATAAATGCCTTCTTGCCCCTCGGTGAAGACCAAAAACCACCGGAAAATCTCCGAGGAGTGCTTCAAGCGCATACCAATCCAGTGCCTGGATACTTTAGGATCCGGGTATCCTGTACCATGTATAATTACCGCATTAGGAGATTTTATCCTTTTTTGGATTTGCCCTTCGATTTTGCACCGCCACACACAAATTGATGGAACGCCTCCTCCCAGGAAAATCCTGCGCGCTTGCTCTGGAGCGGATGACGTGGGACGCTTCCTTTTAGGAAAATCTTGAGCTATATATTTAGATGTGTTCTCTAGCAGGCTGCGTTCCATGACCCTCCGAACCTACTCCCATCGTTGATGTCTGTGTAACTCCGTTGTGTCCTCTGCGTCCGATTCTCGCCGCCCGTAATGCCACATTGATATCCCGTAATCGTACGGCTCGGCAGTGCGGTCCATTATGTGAAGATCGGGTGTTCCGCCGTCGTACATCACATTGGGATTTTGTTCTTTGGTAAACGTGGTGTGAACAAGCAGATTCGCAGCTAACAGGACGCGGGTCTGTGACACTCCGTTTGTTTCGTATTCGGTCTCGATGATAGTACACCACGGTTTAGATTGGCTTATTCCGTGATTTCGGCGTGTTACGACTGTGTTTGTGTCAGCGTTGTAGAGCTGGAGGATTCTGCCACCCTTAATGCCTGGATACTTTAGTATCTGGGTTCTACACTATCTGCATCAGAGCCAAAAAGGAAATTTTTCCCTTATATGGTATTAAATCAGGATCCATCAACGATCAATTTTTTTTGATATACACTGCCACTGGGTGGTGTGCTTGGCCTTGTGTTGTCGCGTTGATCTTCTCTAGACGTGCAGATTCAGCCCAGTAGCTTTGGCTCGCGTTAGTTTGTGAGGAAATGTTATGTCTTCAATCGTAGCCAGGAGTTGGAAATCATTGAGAGATTACTTTGGCGTTTTCTCTCTCTCTCTGAGACATGTGAATGTATCGAGTTTAAGTATTGACTGTTTGCTGCACCCATCATGCAGCAGGCTATATTTCTCTTCCTTCTAGAGACACTTCTGGGAGGTCTATTCGCAATGTGGCCGTCGCTGTAGGCTATCGAAGCAAATGGTTCCTCGAATGCTGAGCCAGGTTGTCCTGTCGACTGAATGTCTTGCTGCACCCTTTGTGTAGACACCCGTACGCTGTGGGTAAGTTATCGTCAGTCTCTGTGTGCAGGATAGAGAAAGCCAGGAGATGCAAGAATCAATGCTCACGCCGCTCCTGCAGCCTTCCTGGTTCCACGGAACAGATGAAGCGCCGGTCTGGTCGTCTTGGAACGTTACTGCGAGTGGCTAAAGGGGTATCCAGGCACCGCCCGGCAGGGCCGTTTCCAGCGTATAGTCAAAATACGATGGTCGGTGCCAGGTTTGAACCACGTCCCAATCAATGATGTATTATATGAGCCATCAATAAGCGCGAAAACAGCGAGTCAACAGCCCGACTCAAACCGCCAATGCTTATGGATTCATAAGCGGTGGAAGATGCCCCCTGTGTGTAGAGCCACTGATACCCCCTGATACGCGGATCATCTGTGCACAAGGAAAAAAGAGACCGAGAGTCGATCCCAAAGGTATGTTTGTGAGTGAGTCAATGTAGCCCTGATTCCGATGCCCTGGTAGCACTCGCGCAGGCCCAAATCACCGCGGAGATGGAAACACGTGTCGGAATTGGAGTTCTTGACGGACTAAGTGGTTCGAATACCCGTTTGCAAAACTGTTGCACGCTGAAATTGAAATGTATCGAGGCATTTTACGCAACAAGGTGTGATGTGTTTATACTCATTACGTTCACTATCATTTAACCCATCCAATAACATACCACGTCGTCGATTTGAGTAGTACATAGACTACATAGATGTAATGTGTCCGTTGGCCTTGCCCGCCATGCACCTATCCTCGCCTGGTCCGCCCATCCGCGTCCTCATAGGAGCTAGGGTATCCAGGCTCCGCCCGTAGGGCAATTACCGGGGGAATTTTGAATGTACAGGCATTTTTCGGGCCTTTGCGTGACCGTTAAACCAATTCGACAATGGCCCGGGTAGAGGACGTGTGGTTGAGCGGGTGTGCCCGCGTCCTAGCCGTAAGGTCATGCGGCTGCCGTAATCTAATGATTAATGGCCGTGGGTTCGAATCCCACCAAAACCGCAGGAGGGTTCTAGTGGGTATTCTTCCGGTTGAAATCCCGGTTGCCGAGTCCCACAGTACCGTGACTTGATCTGTCACGTGTCTGCGTAAATGCATTCCCTACCTGGAGTCGGGTATCCTAGTCAACTAGCATGACTAATCATGTGTCCAAAGTGGGCCCCTCTCCAATGCCGTGCAGCGGAGAGGTTAGCTAGTCAGCACAGCATAACAAAGCTGTGGACAAACACTCCAAAAAAAAAAAAAAAAAAAAAAAAAAAAAAAAGGACAATGGCCCGGGTGACGCGTGACATGGACCAAATTTCGATATCGATAGCCCGGTTCGTGACGCGTGACTACTATAACCGTTCTTTAACGAGATGGCTCGTAAGCTGTGCTCTTACCCCATAAAGGTATATCCCCTTTTCGTATTCTCACCTCTTGCTCTTGAGCCGTAGGCTGTTTTACTCCATCGGCAGTGGTGCAGGGGTCTTGATGGGGTCCCAGTTCTCTCGCTTCTCCGTCACTCCGCAAGCCTCGCCGGGTGGCCACGCACCGCGGCAACCATACCAATATTTGCAGTGTCCCCCCTCAGCTGACCGTGCGCAGCAGACACAGCCGCGTCTCATGGACAAATTACTTGGTGGCCTCAAAGGGTTTATCGCACAGCCCACATGTTCGCAGTTGAACACAGCACAGTTTCTCCGAGGATTGTTCACCATAAAAGAACACCGTTGCCAGTTTTGCCGGGTCCCCACTTTCCTTCCCGCACATTCCCCCTGCCATGGTGTTGCAACAGGATTCTGCAGCAAGCATGTTTGAATCTAACCGGCTCTTCTTTCCGGAATCCGGATCCTTTGAGCTCTTGATAATTAGGCACCTCTTCAAACCTGTTACCTCGCTCGCTGCTCTGGCTCAACTCAGTCCTGCCCTTATTGTCGAATTGCGACTTTGCTTGGATCGTTCCGCATGCCAACGATTACAGATCTGCCTCTCCTGTGTCCTTTCTTTCCTTCAACATCATGCCGGTTGCTCGTCAAATCTTGTTCCAATGCCTCAACCCTCCGGAGCCCCATCAATCACAGCCTTTTCTCCTTGCAATCGCTCATTCTACGGTTCATTTTGCAGATGCTGTCCTCTTTCGTGTTCAACTCCAGCTCACGCTGTCTCGATGTCTCCCTCTGTTTCTCATTCAATATTTCTTCTTCGCACCGTGTCTCAATTTTGGCTTCAGCAGCCCGTGCTACTGCACATTCTCTGTCGGTTCATGAACTCTGTCCGCTGCCATAGTCTGCCAACTCTATGTACTGCAGTTCAAACCTCAACCCCAGTGAAAATCCCGGCAAGCCAGATCGAACCAAAATCAAGCCCAATCGAGCCAGCTAGAGCCAAACCACTCTATTTCTATCTGGCTCGAGAAATGGCCGAGGGCTCGATGTGGCTCGACAAAATGTTGCAACCATTAGAGCGAAATCGAACTGCATAAAGAGCTGTATCGAGCCAGATTCAATTCAATTCGAGCCAGATAGATTCAATTCGAACTACAATACAAAAGGCTGTACTACACAGGCTACCGCTCCGCCGCCTCCCCGCCCTTCCCGCACGACATCCCCAGCAGAGGCACAGCGCTACCCCGCGCTGCTATGTCTGTGGGCTGCAGAAGGGAATGGATCAGGAAGAGTTGGAAAGAGAAGAAATGGGACGAGCAGAAGAGGGAGACGTACATGTCGTCTGGTCTGAGAAATGTTGACTTGTCCGTCGAGAGGACCTGAGACGCGGGAAATCAGACCGGAGAAGTGGGGCGAAGGGAAGGTCACGCACGAAACGAGCACGATGAGCACAGCAGGCCGACGCATAGACGAGAAAGACACGACTCCGCGAGCTGTGCGCTGTACGGGAAATATACATTATTCGGGCACCTAGTGAGCAGTCGGAAACGATTGGCGTACCTGTACGACTGAGATCGCTAAGCGAGTCATGGCGGAAGGCTCAGAGGACGAAAAGAACCATACTGCTTTCGGAAACGTAAGCAGACGGCGCGTGCAGAAAGATGGATCGGCTGCGTACCTTTGCGAAGTGTTCGCTCAATGCCAGGGATATTACGGCGACTAAGACGAGTCAGTAGTTTGATAACAGAAGAAACCGGGGTCGTCGTAACGAGGACAAGCACCACAAAATCATTCGCATGCGAGAAGCGACCTTGAAGGCAAAGGGACGCCGCCACGAGGGGAGGTCCGACGTGTAGTGTCTGTAGAATGAGACACCGACGACAACCACCTTGGGATACAGGCAAACGGGGAAGGGAGGAGGGGCTAGGGAGGTCGAGGGGATGGTGGTAAGAGGCAAGAGGTGTGGTGTGACGTGACACGTAAAAATGGCAGAGTCGTACGACTTTGCATAAATAGAATCGCCAGAGAGCCGACGTCCCCGGGCTTTGAAGTAACCGAGCAACCACCAGAAGAATGAGCGCATTAATGAGCAAGAATTGACGAGAAAACAAAGGCCCAGTGAGCGGAAAGACACAATTGGTTCGATGCGGCTCAATATGGCTCGATTTGTTGGATCTGGCTCGATCTGGCTTGCCGGGATTTTCACTGGGCCTCAACGCTAACTTCAATTCTTCTTGTCCTCTACCTCTATCTTGTGTATTAGCTAGCTTCCCTTGTATCTCTTGAATCCCCACAAAAGGGTCTTATTGTTCTCTGGGTCTGATCTTCTAAGTCTTCTCTGGTATCCTGGTGAGTAGGATTCCATCTGCGCGGACATCAAAATGACGAACATGATTGCATGGCTTGGGCTAGAATCTCCTCCTACGTTTCTGGGGTTCCACGCGTCCTCAACTCCTACGAGTCTGGGTCAGAATCCAGGGGTTATGTTTCTCAGACATTCGCGCCTTCACAAATCCCATCTGCAGAAAATACCGCCGGAATCGAGGTCCCCAGATGTTCGTCAGGTGCACCTCCGATGCCGCAGGTCCGATTGAAGAACGCGTCGTCCCGCAGAGCCTTCTCAAATTTATCGGACTTGGGCTGCTCGGGCCCGGCGACAATAACGTTGACGCCGGTTCGCGCGGTGACCCAAAGCTCTTCGCTCCGTTATCTCTGAGCCTCTTCGCACGTCGTGGAGTTGATAGCAAGTGCAGACAGTCCAACAAAAACCATTTTACTAGCCTTCAAAACGGAGAAGTCAATAATTTGTTGGATGCACGAGAAATAAAGATCGGATACCATTTCAAGCTGCAATGGGATTGTTGGGCAAATGACAATAAGGCAAGGATCGTTGGGGAACTCGTCAGTCGGGCAAAGGGAGGGATCCTTCAGAACTGCAAGGACGACAAGCCTGTACATGGTGTAGAATCCTGTCTTTCCGCTGCCGGTGGGGGTTATGGCAAGGAGGTCGACGCCGTCGAGGGATACACAAACACCTTCTATCTGGTAGTCATGGGGGTCGTACTGGAGGGAACTGTCTTGCAGTACTGTACTATTTCGACCGAGTGTTCACACCATGTCACGCGTCACCATAGGTGTTCACTTTTCTGGGTGTTCATTTCTCGGCAATCACGGCAAAGTTCCCATATATGGTAGTCCGGCAACTGCCGGACGCAAAATTTTGACGCTTTCCAACCAATTAGGGCCTCGAAAGTTGAAGGTCACCGTCACGGACACCAAAAGTGTTCAGTTCAGAAGGTTGCGTCACGCATCACCTGAACACTCGGTCGAAATAGTACAGTATGTGACGACAAAGTGCATGGCCCTCCGGAGAGCGCCAGCGGAACGGCTCAGACATGGGAGCAAGAGAGAAAGACGCGACACGACGATCTTGCCGTGCCCGCGGTGGCTATGTTAATCACGGGATAGTCACGTTTTTTCTAGTGCGGGTTCGAGCCCGGAACTTAGTAGTAAATAGTAAAGACTAGAATGATTACGCATAGGGATCCACCCATTTCGATCTTGTTTACACTTCCGGGTAAACTAAACGGAAACGGAAACAAACGACTAAAAACCCGTTTAAACCGTTTTTAAACCATTGTTTTTGAGTTGGAATATCCACTTACCAGTAACACAGGAATCATCTTGGAGGTCCAGAAGCAGAGTCGGCAATTATCGTGGCCAAATCAACGAGGTGGAAATGCCCGAGCGCGCCATCACCCACGGAGATAGTTCCAAATACGGAAGCCTCCCCGCCAGTTCAAGCCAGTCAGGACTCGGGACAACCACTGCGGTTTTGGAACATCAAAATTCACACAGACCAGTGAAGGGCCAGAGGCAAGGTTGACTTTGCAACAACCGTTTAACCGTATATAAACCATTTATCTACTGTTTACAGGGTCCGTAAATTAAACGAAAATATATACGGTTTTAACCGTTTAAAACATTTAGAAACGGAAATGGTTGGAGCCTTAGAACTTATGCATATGCTACATCCTATTCCAATCCATTCGGTCAGTGCTGCGGATCGGCTTATTTGCTTGTGATTCGCCGGTGAAATGGAGCCGCTCCGCTTGATATTGCTAAGGATGGTTGTTGCTTGATTCTTGCAGCATTCGCGATGCCAGCGCATCCAGTGCCATCTGTGCCCCTTTCAGAAGCTGGTCGTTTTGCTCCGAAGTGTCCTGTAGAAACTTGGAATAGATCATTAAAGCCTCCGTGTATATGGGAGCGGCCTTGGGATGATAATAGAATTGAGCGTGGAGGTCGTCCAGGAATAATAATCGGACGGTTGTTTGTAACTGCACATTTCGGGGGTCGGAAACAAGATGATTGACGAGGACAATCCATGATTTTGCAAAATTGACCATGATTTCAGCATCAACGGCACAAAAGGAGTCAAAGTGAGGGTCACACATGGCGTGCATTGTGTCCGGCAGATAGGGTTGATCCATCGCAAGGGGGCAGGCCAGTATAAACTCGGTCCAGCAGATGATCATCGAGCGTTCTACCCTAGCAGAGATGTCTGCCACCAATTGTGTCGCCGTGGAATGCTCAGAGATGGTATTTTCTCTCGGGCTGCCAGATGCCAGGAATGGATGGGCAATCAACTGTCTCCATTTTTCGTGTGATCGCTGGCGAACATGTTGTGAGCATATCCCGTCTCCCATTAACTCTACAGAGTCCGGAGTGTGTCTCTTGTTGAGATCCACCAGATGCAACAGTTTCCGTGAAAATAGAAAGAAATGCAAAAGCCTTCGCTTTTTTAGCAGCATAGAGAGACATAGGCATTGAGCGGAATCGAAAATGCCCCGCATGGTCATGAGATCATAGATCTGGTCGTCTCGTTCGTGCCAGACTCGCACGACCCCATCGTATTCACCTTGAATCATTGTAATGCATATAGCTGGCAAGATGCAAGCCTCATTTGTGGAATCCAACATCCCCACCAGGCAGTCTAGTAGATATGCCAGATGATGCTGCTTACAATGTGCGAACGCAACCTGAATTGCCCCGCGGCTATTTCGCTTCCCAAGATATAGCACAAGTATTGGCATCACGTCCTGAGCCTTTAAAAGTGGAAACAGGCGCAGAACACAAGACATCACATTGTCCAATAAACAGGTTGTGTTTGAGCTGGAGTCAGCGCCGAAAGCGGATGATTCAAGGTACTTGATGATGTTATTTTGAAGCAGGGAGAACACCAGCGCAGGCTGCTTGGGAACTATGATTTGGACATTGTCGAGTACTCGTGGGATCCGGGGGACGACCTCAAAGCATGTTTTCTCATACTCGTAGGGCAAGTCATAACCTTTGCAAATGCTACTGGCTGCACCAAGAAGAAACCCGGTCAGCAGGGCAACATCGATCCCATTCCAGATGTCTTCTTTTGTCATGGATCTCAAGATATCCTGAATCACAGAGAGGTCTTTCCCCAGGCCTGACTTGTTGGATGACCATGCTTCTAGCATTTCCATGAGGGGGGCCAATATTTGGTGCAGAGGATCAGTATGGTTGCCTAGCTCCTCGAATCGGATCAATAGAGTCTTGAGCCGCAAGTCCAAGTCATTCATGTTGTATGTGGCCAGCTTCGCCTCTGCAAAGTGCGCAAGCGAAGTGATGCAACTGCGGATATTGTGCACCTGGCTATATCTGATCGCAAAATCTGCGCTGTCCTCCAGAGAGTGCGGCCAATCGCTCCGTGGCCCCCATGGATTGTCAGGGGTTTGATTTGCTGTGATTGTGTGGACGTCGAACCAGAAGTTCTCGCCGTGCGTGAACAGTTTGCCGCGACGACCTGCGATCATACCAAGGGCCCATATGGCTTTCATGCCCGCGGTGAGACTGCGATGACGCAGAGGATTTACATTCTCCATGTTGCGGGCATTGAGTAGCAAGTCCGTGATACGTCTTCCTAGTGATTCCTGGTTGGGCAGACCGTTCAGGATGGAGATGAACATGTGATCATTGTGTCGATAAGAGCCCTTCGGGCCAAAGAGAGCCTCTGGAATGGCTTCGATGAACGGCAACAGCTCCCCATCATCCGTAAGCGAGTCCACAGTCCAGGATATTGCGCGTTGATCGCGCCGTCCGGACTTCTGTAATGCCCTGGCCAACATAACATCGTTGAGGTTTGTCACTGCAGGAGACGCTGAACCTGGCCACCGCTTCCGAGCGTCTTGGATTAGGCGCCAGACAAACCCCGAAAATGGGGTACGGTACGGACAGTCCGAGCTGATTATGGGCAAGAGCGTCATGACTGTGTATATAGCCAGGAAGATTACCAGGATAGCACCTATGAGTCCCATCAAGAACTCGTTGATCGGGACAAGGAATGCGATGAGTCCAGCGAGAAAGAGGATCATCGCGACATGGAGTAGCAGAGGAATCAGGTCCACCACCACATGCATGCCGAAGCGCCGAACTCCAAAGTACAGGAAAGAGAAGACCCGCGCGCGTCGAATGGGTGAGGGATGTTTTTCTGTTCGGTGGAGGAACTCGCGGGCCCATTGTTCGACAAGCGTCGCCAGCAGTGCACAAGTGATCGACAGGGTCAGGCTGGTGAACCACAAGGTGTTGCATACCAGAGATGAGGTTGTCGGTTGGTATACAGAACTGTCCAGGGAAGCAAGAGGTTTGTTCGTCGCAGGCGCCGCCAGCTGCTGGGAGATTTGTGTGAGTAGCTGCACCGTGGCCGCACCCGTGTCTGGCTGGAGTGTTTGATAGCTCTCGACGAGGAACGCGGTGAGACTGGCGGAGAAGAGACCGGACTACAGGGTTGATCAATCAGCATTGCTAGCAGCTGAACAATGAAAACGCACAAAAATGAGCATGCCCTCCATGTCCGCCTTCCAGCTTTCCACCAATGCCTTGTCGTAGCGCTCAGCTTCTCCGATGTAGATTGACCAAAGCTTCGCCGACGCTTGACGGCTTTCCGTCTCCGAATATGCTGGCTTATCCTCCTTTTCAACTTGAGGTGGGTGCGCTGCCGCGAATGGAGGTTCCTCAGCCACATTTCCCGTCGGCGTGCCGCTGCTTGGAGAGAAAATGCGACTGTGGATGCGTTTGAGAATAGATCCACCTGCGAAGGCGTTGGATGACGGAGATTCAGAGGTTGCAATGCTACATACACTTGTGGCTGGTGTCGTTTTGCTGCTCATTCAATGGCGGATTTATCCACCCCAGCATGCGGGTCAGGACAGATCCTCCTGTACGTGAGTCAGAGGCGAGGTAGCGGAAGGCTTTGCAACACGTCCTACATACGGTCGGTCTGAGGATCGTTCTTCTCGGCATCCGGGGCCGATCGGGGTGCTCTGACTCGCATTTTGCTGAAGCACGGGCGTACGTGGGCGATGAAGACAGGACGAAGGCGAGGTCGGGAAGTATCAGCGCGTGTCGTAACCCCTGCCAGTTTCCACGTGCAGAACCAGTGCAGTAACCGCAAAGTAACCGAGCTCCGAATGAAAGTCCCACCCGAAGCCGATCTTATCCGATTCGACACGTGGGTCCCGACGCAAGCAAGGCAAGCAACAGGCAGCACAGACAGCTCGAGGAGAGACAAGATAGTCCTGTGTGGCAAGATGATGTGCTACTCACCAACCCACACCAGAAACCACCGAATTCCCCGCAGAGACCGGCCCAAGACATCAGCCATTTGACAAATAACTTGTGCCTTTTCTTCAACTTTTCTTGGCCTTTTCGACCTTTTGAGCTTGCGACAAGTTCACAAGGACAAAAGTGAAAAACACCCGCTCTCAAATCACATTTCATGCCCAGATCAATGCCTGAATTTATTTATTTTTTCAAAAATTTGACCTTGTTGAGACTTAGATATTCATAACGCCCTCCGGGCACCCCTGGTACCTCCTGACCCGACCAATACCTTGTTGTTAGTCCACACAAGACCAGCCTACGCTTCGCTCCGGCAGGTATGCCAATGTTGCCGAAGAACTCGATTCACGGAAAATTCAACCCATACGATGGGAAGTCGGGGTAATTCAATTTTTGTATTGGACGGAGTTTGGGAAACACACAAAAAAAATGAGATGCAAGTAAGAGAATTGAGAACGGCAGCCTGATTACGCAGCCCACATTGACGCCGAACGGGGAAAAGAAAGGGTGTGCCGAACAACGGGAAACAAAAGCAGAATGAGGTGCAATGCAACAAACAGAGCAAAAGGATATCCATAAACGAAGCGCAAAAAACCAGCGCTCACTGGTGAGGTGATGTCGAACCAAGCAATGGTTCACGGGGAGCTTTGGGACATACATTTTGACGAGCGACCGACGGGAAATTTGAGGATAAGGAGGAGTAATTGTTGGCGTGGAGAGCGGCGCCATTAAAGTACACACTGAGCATGATTGAGATAAGACAGGTTCAAGTTTGAGATGAGCCAGGGTGAGGAGGGGTGGCAGCACATTCGACCATATGGTTACTCTTCTCGAGTGCGGAAGCAAGAGCTTGGGAGGTTGCGACATTCAGTGAAAGTGGGGGAACCAGGAAGAAGGGCGTGG
Organism: Mycena vitilis; assembly: GCA_029203975.1. Classification (NCBI taxonomy): domain Eukaryota; kingdom Fungi; phylum Basidiomycota; class Agaricomycetes; order Agaricales; family Mycenaceae; genus Mycena; species Mycena vitilis. The sequence continues at coordinate 244,431 of JARGYF010000107.1, forward strand.
AGCCGGTAGGGAAATCACGGCCTCTTTTTATGTTGGAAAATCTTCGGAGAAATACACAGCGTTCAACTGCGAATAGACTGCGAACAGCTCCGAACTGCCAGTGTGCCGCAAACCCATTGAGACCGCCAGGCTGTTCCTCTGCTCCGCTGGATTCAGATTCAAGGCGGCGCAAGTCAGCTGTTCAATAACTATTGGTGGTTGAAAACAAAAATCAAATGCCGCGTTGCGTGGCCCTTCGGCGACGCTTGCGCAGGCCGCAGTGGCAGAAAAGCCGGAGCGCTGAGACCCCATCAACCCCCCGTGTGCACCACACTGGATGGGGTAAGTGAACCTGTTTTTCGAGAGCGAGAGGAGAGGGCGCAGAATGGAGATGAGTTTGAATGGAGCAAAAGCACAGCTTACGAGCCATCTCGTTAAAGAACGGTTAATATCCAGCTTCATACAAATTCAAACAAGTACAATTCCATACCGTAGTACATCGCCCCAGACAAAGGTAGCATTATTCAGATGAGTGTGACCCTCATGGGACAACAGGTTCACCATGTAATTCAGGCTGAAGCAGAGCCATGACAACTCTCTGCATGCATTGCTCTCAGGGCAACCGAGCAGCCATTGAAGGAACATTGAGGGAACATCGAGGCGATATGCCAAACAGTTGTTTAGTCCAACTGGCAGGCTGCACATGCACAGATATCATGTTATTAATATTATGCAGTACCATGCACCATAACCATAATTGAGGCGTTGTCGAGGCGAGTTGTTTTTCAGTTGTTTTCAAGGTTAGGGTTGGGTTAGGGTGTGTGTCAATGGATGGCTGTGTGCGGTAATCAGAGAAGACGCCGTCATGATCGAGCGAGGTTTTTGACAGCGGGGTGTGTGGCTATGTTCGGACATCACCGACGGCTCGTATCGGATTTGATCAAATGGGGATTTTTTTTGGTAGACCTGGTCCCTAGGTCGGTACCAGGAATAGCTTTGTGAACTTGTGGCTTGTCAACCTTTTTCGACCTTTTTCTGCCTGTTTCGGCCTTGTACAAGGTCACAGGCTAATTGCCAAAAGTCTGATGGACTCCGCAACGGCTTAGTCTGTAGTTAACCGCGCCACCGCGCATGAGTGGTGGCAGTATTAGTAATCGTCGGAGTTTCAATCATGTTCCCACGGCCCTTCCTGCCACGTCGTCGCTGCTCTTCTACATCCCCGGCCTTTTCTGGTCCTCCTTCGGCCCCAGATAGCACCCAAAAGCCTCTGAAGCGACTCCCGGACAGGCCGCGCCTTCCCCCGCGGTCGCAATAGACTGAATCCGCAACTAGAAAACGAGCCAATCCCTGGGCGGCGCAGCTAAGGCAGCCAGGCTGGTGCTCCACCGCTCACAGCGCAACGACACAACGCTGCATGACCACCCCGTTCGCCGGACTCGCGCGGACAAGCCGGATGGTCTTCCGCGTCGATCCTGAGGGATAAGGCGACGAAATCCACCCTGTCCAATGTGTCACGCGCAGAAATGGGAAACGGTGCGTCAAGTCGCCTCGTCCTGACTGCAACCTGCGCCAACGGATGCACGGTAACGTGGTGCGTGCACTCCTGTTTCCCTTTCTCTCTCCGGCTGACACCGTCATTGCTCCTCACGCAGCACCCGCGCCTCGCCGCTCCAATCTCCGTAAACGCAGAGTCCCGAGCGCACGACCCCCCCATTCTCTTGTTCGTACGACACTCAGTCCCAAACGGCGCGCAGAACAGCACGTCCTGCAGCCGCTCTCGCGCGAGGCTTTGCGACATAGACTGGGGCTGTGCGAAGGACGAGCGCGCGCATGTTTAGGCCTTCTTCTCCCTGCGACGCAGTCTGTCGCCGTTTTCATCCTCCGATTTTGGTTGAGCGCAGCGCCGAACGAACACTCGCACGCAAGCTCTTATCCCAGAAGTCCCCGAGTTTTTTATTCCTCCTCGTCCTTCAGTCCTCGCTCGCTGGCCCTCCAGCAGACAACTATTCCATCCAATGTTGTATTTCTTTTCGATCTTGTATATAGTCAGAGGTTGCAATCTAATTTCCATTCGTCCCCTGATTTTTTTTGAGCTCTGGTGGTGCCGCGTCGTATAGTTATAGTCTATAGTTATCCGTGCACGCGCTTCAACTTGATAAAGTTGAATCTCTCAAATTCCACCCGCTTTGCCTCAGAAAATGTTGTGGACCGCTATACGCTCTGTTATACGCGTTCTTGAGGATCAACTGAGCTGTGAGAGAGGGCGGAAACGCGAAAAGACGCGTCGGATGAGCGTGGGAACAATTTAAAACTCCGATCATTACTAATACTGCCACCAGCGAACAGCGGATCGACCTTAATGACAGACTACAACATGCGAGGTACGAGCACAGATATGTTGTAGCGTCTGTTTAGAAGAGACTAGCAACGGCTCGGAGCCGTTGCGGAGAAATGATGATGGTGGTATGAGTCAAAGATAGTGATGTCCCGGGCCAGGGCTCAGGCCCAAGCCCGACCCGACCCTGCCCGACCCAGGCCCGACCCGACCCTAGTTTGAGTCGGGCCTAGGGTCGGGCCTGAGATTTTTCAAGGCCCGCGACCCGGGCTTGAGCCCGGGTCGGTTTGTTGGACCCCATCCACCCGACTTTGGGCGAGGAAAAAATGTTTCAGCAGTGATTCTGGGAAGTACAATGTGGAATTACTGTGGTGCTCACATTTTGACAGCATATCTCAACCTATCCGAGGTCAGATAGTCAACCAGAGCGAGTCGATGAATTTGATTGTGGTTCAAATGTTCGTTACAAGCCTACTAAGCAACGGAGATGATATCTGAGGACAATCTAAGGTGAGGAATCATTGCAGAACATGTTCATGATCGAAAAAAACTCACTGATTTGAGTCGCCAAAAAAATACACCCAAGCCCGGGCTCAGGCCCAAGCCCGACCCGACCCGACCCTACCTGGGGCCTAGGGTCGGGCTCAGGATATTTTCCAGGCCCGACCCTACCCCGACCCGACCCAAGCCCGGGCTTTCAGGCCCAGTGAGAATCCCAGCTAAGGAGATTGAGCCGGAATGAGTGAGAGTGAGATAAATGAGCCACGTCGAGGCAGATTGAACAAACTACTAACAAACTGTTGAAACCATTTGAAAACTTTGGGGAAATTTTGCGAACTCCGCGCTTGCTCCGCGCATTTCTGTCGTGCTGTCCCGCGTCCGGCGCGTACGCATGTGCGTAAAGCTTGTCGGCTAAAGACGTCATTCCAGCGCCACCGTGAATAAATAAAGTCGTACGATGTCGGAGATTCAATTACTTCTTTCTTTCTCCCACCATCTTCTCTTCGTCGCACCGTCTCTTCCTCTTGCCCCCCCGCTGCCGCCGCCGCCATCCGATGCTCTTACCACAGCCCCCATGACATCGTCAACCCGCCGCAGTTCGCTGTTCAATGGTACGACATTCAGACGTCTCGCCAATGTATGGGCCAATTATTATCGGAGTCGGCGACGCGCTGTCGAAGCAGGTGCGTGTCTTTCTACCAACGTTCACCGCATTCCTTCTGACTGTTTCGTAGGTCTCCGGTGGCTCTTATCTCCCTGTACGCGCCTCCCGCTCCCTCGCTATTCTCTCACTAAAAGTTCGCCCCTTTCCGACCTAGCACGTTACTTGTCCGCCCGCTTTCCCCTGCGCAATCACCCATCTCGCAGCTCACTGCAACGTCACCCAGGTTCCTGAGGGCGATTCTCCCCCACGTACGCACCTCGTATTCCCTCTCAATCTCTTACTGACGCAATCTGGTATCAGAGCGCGTTACTCGCCCGACCGCTCCCTGCGCAAGCACCCACCCCGCGGCACCCGACGCGCTACGTAGTGCATTGACTGAATTGGCGTGGGCAAGGATCGGAAGCGCAGTCTACCTAGCCATGTAATCGTAGTACCACGAATAAATGGATTTTTTCCAAATTTTTTCTGCTTCCCAATCTCCCCCAATATGAATCAACGCCAGCTCAACTGTCCTCATTCTGCGTCAATCTGCGGCATTGTGGTTAAAATTCCACTGAGACAGATTGATGTATGGCCGGAATATTGAGGCAGATTGAGAGGTTTGATACGGCCTCGATCAGGCTCATTCCGGCTCAATCTCCTTAGCTGGGATTCTCACTGGGTTTCAGGCCCGACCCGACCCAAACAACACTAGTCAAAGAGCCCCCAAACAATCGGTCCTTCTGCTGTGATTGAGGCGGACTAACATCGCTACATTGAACACAGATGGATTCAAGAGCATGTCTCCTTTCGGCACTCGTTTTGCATTCCACCGTGTTCCTTTCCAATTTCTTTGGCTATGACTCATGGTTCATGACGAAATGTTGTTTGTACATGTGGACGAAAAGTGGGCGAGGGTAGCCAAACCTAAAGGTTCAGCGATAACTTATGCCTGGATACTTTGGTATCTGGGTTCTCCTAAAACTACTGTACTATTTCGACCGAGTGTTCACAGCATGTCACGCGTCACCATAGGTGTTCACTTTTCTGGGTGTTCATTTCTCGGTAATCACGACACAATTCCCATATATGGTAGTCCGGCAACTGCCGGACGCAAAATTTTGACGTTTTTCGACCTATTTGGGCCCCCAAAGTTGAATGTCACCGTCACGGACACCAAAAGTGTTCAGTTCAGGAGGTCGCGTCACGCGTCACCTGAACACTCGGTCGAAATAGTACAGTACATAGCGACCAAGGCTGTTCCCAAAAAGGAAGAATTTCCTTTTATAGTATATTTTGCTTTTTTGCTCTCTCTCTCCGCACAGCCACATGTGCCTCGTTTTTCCGGCTTCTTTCAAATCCCTCTTCTGTGGTCCATCTTGCCAGGCGCCGGCATTGTAGTGCCCCTCTCGTAGCATCTCTGCGTTCACTTCATTGGATTCTTCTCACATGTAAACATGTGCTGTATTGTGAGGTACTACACATTTATGGTTCTGAGTTGGATTGGGCCTCTTCGAGGCGGGTGCTGAACCTTTAGGGTCAAGTTTTATCACACTGCCGAAGGCTTCTACGTCCCTCAAGCAGTGCGAAATTGCAATTTGGTCTAGCATCGATGAAAATAAATTCAGAACAGATGGGCCCTTGAATTCATATATGTACTCAATTGGAACGACTGCGGCACCGTTGCCTCCCAATATGACCTGACTGATCCCATGGACTCGTTTTCAACTTGCCTTGAAAACGAGGAAGGGCAAATACTCATAGTGCAAAGCTGCATAGTTTATTTTCCCAGTTCCCATGGCTTGTGTTGCAGTCGCTCGCTCGTGGCCGTCCAGCAATTTGACTTGTTCGTCACGAGGACAAGACATAATCTCACAAGAGTGAGACTTGTGGACTGGTCTAGAACAAGAGGTGATATCAGTGTCAAGTGAAGAACTGAGCTCGGAATGTGCAGCTGATTAATTCGCTTCGTGGTTAACTATTGACTACTACTCTGTGCTGCGCCGCGGTGATAAGCCGTGTATCGGGCATAGGCCTGTTTCACGCGTTTTTCGCGTTTTCTGTGCTTTTAAACGCGCGTCTCAAGCATAATATCATTCCTGATATTATGCTTTGAGCCTACTCTTAATAGGGACTATCAGAGGTCCACCCGCAGGGGCTATTCAGAACGATCATACTGACTTAGCGCTGTTGTACGGGTTACAACTAAACTGGGTCAGTCACTTACACTCAGGTTGTACAAGAGGGTTCCCCTATTCACAATACGTCTAATGGGTATCTGGGGATTTATTTGGATTATGGCTTGTGGCTATGAACGCCTGAACAAGACCATTGTTTACGGCCCTTTGTACCAAGATGGGATACGCGTTGGCCCACGTGACCAGTTAGCACTTGCCCGGGCTCATGTTCCGAATAGGCCGACACGGCATTATCCGGACATGATGACATCAAATCGCGATCGAAGACTCTAAACGGGAAGGTTTGAGTTCCAATCCAGGAACTCAACCTTTCAAGCCCTTCTTCAGGAAGTGCGGGGTACTCACTGAAAGCTGCAGCCTTGTAGATTTCAGTTCTGAGTATCACATCCACGGGCGCGGCCCTATTCAGAACCAAGGACCTAATCTCGACTTCAAGCACCACACGAAGTCCGAGATAGGTTCCAAAGCAACTGACAGACACACAGGAGTGTCATTAATCTTTCTTATTTCAACTGTGACCTCTTGGCCCTCGATATGACTCGTTTTCTATTCAGTTTAAACACATGTATACCCGATCGTTCGTCACACCTTTAGTCCGTTTATCCGCAATCATGTAATTCTCTCCGTGTAAGCGTTATAGTGTACAGTATAAATTAGCGAGAGCACTGGCATGTACAGTACAGAATCCTACCCCGGTTATTGAGGCAGCCACCCAGCTATACGGCCCTCCTTAACGCAAGGTTTGGATCTGGACTTGTCACCCAAGCTACTCAAGATAGTTCGGTTCCAAGTTATAATATAAATCCCTGCACGCCCCTGGCGATACTCCTGACTCCTGTTTGATTGTGAATTGTGTGACTTGTGTTTGTGTGTCGGCTTGTATAGCCTTTGGTTGGGATTTGATTTGTTGGCTCTTGGGAATTGGAACGGCTTGTAAAGCCTTGGCTCTTGGATACAGTTGGGATTTTGGCTATAGCTTTGGACGCTTTACAATCCACTTTGCGAATAGGGTGCTATAACTTCGGTTACCAAGCCTTGATTCACTCAGGACAACACGCGCGCTGCACACGTCTAAGACAGCAACCCCTTAAATACCTGCTCCCCTCATTACAATACGAACTCGACAGTAGTAACATTAGTGTTTAGGATTTGTTGTTTGTTGTGGATTTGGTTAAAGATTCAACTTTGTTGTCTCTTTGTCTTCATTCGCATTTAAACTACTTTATCTTGAATCCTCCTGCTTCTCCTGGGCAACCCTTTCACCGTCGGAGAAAAGCTGCCGTAGGTGGCCTGCGCGAATCCATGTGACATTTCCGAAGTTAAAAGGTGCTTGTTGATGTGGTTCAGTGCTATCCACACGGATTGGCTAGAGTGATTATGTGCTTTCAATTAGCCGTGACGCGTTGCTGCTGCTTACTTGGTCCTTCGTCACGGGACCGTACTTGCGCCGATTCATCATGATGATCAATGATGATGATCATTAATAATGTCGCCCAGCCGCCAGCGAGGTCCTGTTAGTCTCTCTAGACAGACACTCTATCATAACCAGCTCGTACCTCGCTTGATAGAGTCTGTTGGTTACCGCGCCTGATACCCGGTAGCCTGCGTTATTATGTAAGCCACACTCACGTGAGTACTCCCCCGACGCGACTTGGACGCGTCGTGGGCTGTTTGAGAGTATACGACAGATGGTGAGGAGTTTTAATGCACTGGATCATCTTAGAATATGTCCAGGACCTGCTCCGCCAAAGAACTGCCTTTCTTTGAATATTTTCCCTGCATTTGCGGCTTGATCCCTTGGATACACCCAAATGTCGGTGTATGACATAGAGAAAATATCCAGGATCGTCCAGAAGACAATGTAGTGGTTCAGGTGCCACTTGAGGGCAGCATCTTTGTAAATCACACAAGAAACGGAGGAGAAACGCGTCGAGACGCGTCTCGCTAAGGGCTTGTTTGTGCAAGCATCCGTGATGGTTACATAATAACGCAGGCTACCGGGTAACAGGCGCGGTAACCAAAGGACTAAGGTCCTGTTGCGTGCTGGTGCCTCGATGGCTCACCTTTTGGAGCGCCTCTGGAATATTAGAGGCTCTGCCTCCAAAGTCGCCGCCAGCAAGCCGCCAGGCTCTTCGGATTTCGCCGTCGAATCTACCGCCGCCGTTCTCACTGCGATCCGTGTCTTCGACTCCTGGCTACTTCCGAGAAAGATCAAACCTATCCTAATCTATTCCACTTACATGCATCCCGTGCATGCTCAATCCATGCCTAGACTGAGCATCTTTCCGAAATTCGGACATCAGAGAACAAGCGCCGCGACGGGGCTGCTCGACACTCTGGATTCGAGAGATCCCGGGATGTGGACCTCATATAGTATGATATACTGTCTCTCTAGTATCTAGAGGCGAATGTGTTCTTTCTACAAGACATGCCTTCGCTTCGCTCCGGCATACGAGGAGCATTGAATATTAAACCAAAATCTCGTGATAAGTTACATTGGTCGTCGTACTTTCTCCCGGGCGCAACAAAACCCTTGCGTGAGTCCGATTTCTGATCCGAGATAACGCTGTATACAATTGACCATGGGAGAACACTGGCCGGCGCAGATCAACACCAATAACATCGAGGGTGAGACCCTGGCAGCTATTGAAAGTTGTTGAATATGCAGGCCCAAGTGGGAATTGGCGGCGAAGCAAGGTATGTCCTGATGACAGTATCGAAGGGAAGGAAATTCTGGGTATCAGTATGTCTTCGGTGTCGACATATGTTCCAGTAGCCCCCGACATTCCGCGCAATAATCGTACAGTGATGATGCGGATACCGACATCGATGACGACGACCCTGACGTTCTTTACCAGTCCCAAATCAAGGGAGAAGTTACGAAGTAAGCGGAACACTGCATTTGTTTTGACTGTCAGACAGTGTGGCGGCATTCCTGGGGGAGTGTGTTTTGCAACGTAATCGAGAATGCTGTCTGGTGGTGTGAGGCTGAGCCCAGCCTCGTCAACCTCTTTCAAAGAGTCAGCCGCAAGGTATGTTTTACTGGTGCCTGGAATTGCGTCCAGAATGGTCTTGTTGAAAGCATCCACTTGTTGGTTTGTCGGTGCAAGAATGGCACGCTTTAGGGATGAGATAGGATCTCGGAGAATATGATCAGGGTATACAAAGTTGACCAGGTCGTCGCTGGAATCAACATGTTGCAGCATTGACAGATGGACCTCTGGGCCAGCGCCATCGCCAATGGCATCCACAAAGCCCGCAAACTCCAGGTCTTCGGCATTGCGTATTGGCTCCGTTAATCGAGCAACGGTAAAATGGGCAAACAGTGGGGATGATTTTATCGAAGCATCAACGACCTGAGCTCGAGTTCCGCGACGTATAACGGGGCATATCTGGCGAAAGTCACCCAAAAGTATGAGGACCTTGCCGCCAAAGGGTAAGTTGTTGCCCATGATTCGACGCAGCAGCTCGTCTACGCATGCAAGGACCGCGTGATTGGCCATTGGTGCTTCATCCCAAATAAGGAGAGCGGCTTCACGAAGGAGCTCACCGCGTGGGTCGCCAGGTTCCACAGGTGATACCAGCAATTCATTTTTCTCGTTGACAGGTACCTTTTGAATATTGGGCTCCGTTGAACAATCAATTCGGGAAGAATATTATGCACTGTACCTTGAATGCGGAATGGGTTGTTCTTCCTCCAGGGTACAACTGTGCCGCAAAGGCTGCTGTTGCTGTTGGGATAACAATTCTGCCAAGGGATCGAACTTTGTCGCACAGAGTGTTCACCAACATGGTTTTTCCTCGCCCAGCTTTCCCGTCGACAAAGAGACAAAGTGGTGTTGTGTTTAGCACAGCATTCAACGCATAGTTGTAAACTTCCAGCTGGCCTTGTTTCAGGATTGCGACAGCATTTTCGGCTCGTTGGTCAAGAAGATCCGGGTTCTGACCCCATCGCATAAGCTCGTGTTCAACTTCGCGTGAATGAGCAACAGGTTCAGGAAGGCCAAAATCGAAGAGCCGTTTGCCATACTCTTCCAAGATATGAGAAAGATCGTCAAGAGCTGCGTTCAGCCCAAGATGAACTATGTTGTTCGCGCGAAGGATAAAGTCGTGAGAAAGCTCGTGTTGGAAGGTGTCCCACATGGTGATTGGGATTTCAACACAGTCGTTCACCAGAAGATGAACAAACAGGAGGCGTAATTGTCTCGGAGTTCGTAGAGTCTGAACAGCTTCCAGCATGGCATATGTTGCCTCGTTACTGTCCGCAAACAGGCCGAGTTGTATTGTTACCTCCTGGAATGTTGTGTACTGAGTTCCATTCGCGGTTAGCGCGTCATTGAATGAAAGGCAAGGTTTGTGTTGGAGTATAGCACGCAAGTAAAATAGTTCGCCCTGGG